>PVJH01003213.1:0-147404 GCA_004026705.1 Nesogale talazaci
AGGGAGGTAACGGGGGAGGGGAGGGGGAAGCAGGTCTGAAGAAAGGAGTGATAAGCAAAGAATGTCATGAATGGGGAAGCAACTCGGGATCTGACATTGATGGCAAGGGGGACAAAGAGTTCCTGGTGGTGTCAGAGTAACTGTAAGCTATCCCAGAGGAGTTACTGAGAGACAGATGAGGCGTGAGCGTGCTGGTGAGGCAGAAGGAAGGTAAGAGGAAATAGAGGAAAGACAGAACAAACATAAACATGTATATACGCAAATATATTAATACATAAAAATTGGGGTACTGGCCTAGACATACCCTTCTATGACAATACATTTAGGTAGAGGACAGACTTTGGACCTCTACTCAAGTTTTTCCTCAACTTAAGAACACTTGCTTCTAATAATGTGCCACTGAATGATGCCCACCTTCTGGACACAATTATGAAAGATAAACTGAATGCATAAGCAAATGTGGTGAAGAAAGAAGACTGGGCCTGGCTATGAAGAGATATAGTATCTGGAGTCTTAAAAACTTGAAGTCAAACTGGTGGCCATCTAGTGGCCAACTAGTAGCCAGAAATCAACAAGCCCACATGGAAGAAGTATACCAGCCTCGGATCATGAGGTATCCATGGGAACAGTCATCAGAAGTCCCAGAATAAAGAGCCTCGTCGAGGTGAGGGACAGGGCTCAAAGTAGACACCTAGAGCCCATCTGTAGACAATTGAACATTCTCACACAGAGGGTTCACACAGAAGAGAAGATAAATTCACATGGAAGAGGAGAGAGGTAGCTTAGCCCTGACAAAACACACAACGCTCCTCTAACTCTTTAATCCTTGCTCCCCCCACTATTATGATCTCAGTCCTACCTTGCAAATCCTGCTAAACCAGTGTACATTCATTGGTACAGATGAGAACTTTCAGTATACAGAATTGAGAATAGACAAACCCCTCCAAAACAGTAATGGGAGCAATGATTCCAGGATGGTAAGAGAAGGAAAGTGGTGGGGGATGGATAACAATGATGATGGAATAACCTTCCTCAAGGGATACGAACACCAGATAGTTGGCATAGGGACTGAATGGGCAGTGTAAGATATGTATAAATAACAATATATAATATATTAAGGGTTTGTGATGGTGGCAGGATCGACAAGGAAGGGAATAAAGAGTTCAACAAGAAAGATAGTGCTTTGAAATTGTTGATGGCAACAGTTTTACATGCATGCTTGATATAACAGATGTGTGAATTGTTATAATATATTTAAGATCCCCCAATAAAATTAATTACATATTTTAAAGAGTTATCATATTGGAAACTCATAAGATCAATTCTACTCTGTCTATAGGGTCACTGTGGGGTTGGGATCAACTCTAAAATCCATAAAGCAATGTCCTATAGGATCATTATGGAGTTGAAATTAATCAATGGCAATGAGGTTGTGTGCATGTGAGAGAGATTATAATCAAAAGATCATTCCATTGAACACCTGAATCTTGCAGTTAAACAATACACAGGTATCAAGCTCTACTACATTCTTGGTAAGATGAGATGATTGCACCACAGTACAATGACTCCTACCAAAAGAAGTTTACAAATTAAAAGAAATATGTGTACCAAAGGAGGCTATAGCATTCTAAGCTGATCCATAACTGTTGATCTCCCTTAAAGTGTGTTTAATTTTTTTCTGTCCAGTTTGATTAGAATTTCATCATCCTGGAAGCCAAACACTAGATCAGATAACCTCATGAAAAATCTTAGAGATCTATGTTTCTGATTCTATACCTGGGGGGAATAGCAGTTAGACACTGGGTCCTGATCCTGGGTGCTGATCAAGATCTAAGCAGTGATTCTCAACCTGTGGGTTACCTGATTCATAACAGTAGCAAAATTACAGATATGAAGTAGAAACAAAAGTAAATGTATGGTTGGGGGTCACCACATGAGGAACTGTCTTACAGTACATGGCATTAGAAAAGTTGAGAACCACTGATCTACATTTTGAAACCAACAGTTTCTCCCCAAGAGAAAGAGCTTTCTACTTCTGTAAAGAGTTATGGTCTCAGGGTCTTAAAGGCTTGAAAGTAAACAAGTGGCTATCTGTCTCAGAAGCAACAAAGCCCACATGGAAGAAGTACACCAGCCTGTGTGACCACAAGGTATCAAAGGGATCTGGTGTCAGGCATCAGAGAACTAAAAATTATATCATTATAAATGAGGAGGTGTACAGATTGAGGATCCAAAGCCCATCAATAGGTGAAGCCACATTCCCTTACAGAGGGGTTGCAGGGAGGAGATGAGTCAGTCAAGGTACAGTGTGGCAACAAAGAGGTATGCAACTTTTCTCTAGTTCTCAAGTGCTTCCTCCCACCCACTATCATGATCCTAATTCTACCTGACAATTCCAGCTAGACCAGGGGATGTACATTGGAGCTGGAAACATGGGGAATTCAGGATAGATGATCCCTTGACGACCAGTGGTGGGAGTGGTGATACTCTGAGGGTGGAGTGGAAAGGGGAAGCCAATTGCAGGGATCTACATATGACCTCCTCTCTGGGGTCTCGACAGCAGGGAAGTGGGGGAAGGGACACATCAGACAGAGTACAATATGAAAAAGTAATAATAATTTGTAAATTATTACATGGGGAATAAGGGGACAGTGAGAAGGGAGGGGAAATATGGGGAGCTCGTACTGGGGGTCTAAGTGGAGGGAGGATGTTTCGGGCATGATGATGGCAACAGATGTGCAAATGTGGTATGCATACAATACGATGTATTGACCACGATGGGAGTTGTATGAGCCCCCAATAAAATGCACATAGAAACGTCTGTTTTACTTGAAATTTCACATTTTTTATTTGGGGGCAGGGGGTGTCATCCCTGCCCTCTGGTGGTCGTGGGAGTTACGCAGCCTTGCTGCTGCTGGATTTGAACTGCCAAGCCAGTGGGCCGCCGTCCCACAATCAACCACTCTGCCACCGGGACTCAGCCGAAATTCCAGATTTTTTAAGCTAGAAAACTTCAGTCCAGAATCATTTAGTGACATACTATGGTCACAAAGTAAATTAGTAAGTAATACAAATTCCACATCAAATGTTTGCTACCTCTCACCTTTTATATTAATTTTGACATATTGTTATGTCATCTCGCACCTCATTTCCAAAAGAAGTTTAAAGTGGCATGCTAAAATGCATAAAGCATAGTGAGATAGATGAACAATAAAGTGAGAAAAAGGAGATCTATTACTTCATTGTATCATACTCAGAACTGTCAAATTAATTTGTCCAAAGAACAGTTCAGATGATATTGTTACTTTTCAAAATAAGTCCTCATTCAATATCCTTCATTATCCATCCCAAACTCCCCTCTCTTCTAATCGCACTGTTCTACAATTCCCCTTATACTCTAATAACATCCTGAAATGGAGCTTCTGACCAGCATGTAGAACATTTTCCCTTATTTGAAGACCTCTCCTAGAGCTTCTTCCCATGGAAGTCATATTTATTTGTGACTTCACTCTGCTGACAAGAGTTCATCCAAAAACCCAAACCAAACTGACTGCCATTAGGACAATGCCAATTCACAGCGACCCTCTAGGACAGGGTAGAACTTTCCCTGAAAGTTTCTAAAATGTAATTCTTTGTGGGAGTAGAAATTCCCATCTTTCTCCATGGAGTGGTTGGTGCTTTCAAGTGACTGACCTTGACTTGATACAATAGTTCCTATAATTGATATAAAGTAAGACCAGAAGCCTCTCTTGGCTGTCCATTCATTCAGAGGCTAAGGCTAGCCATAGTCCATTGCATGAATAAAAAAATCATGGAGAGTTTACAGAGACGGAATGAGGATGCAATGGCAAGAATGATCCCTAGCTTCCAGAGAGCTTCCCACCCTTGATCCCAATTCCTATAGAGATCTGACTGTATGTCTTCAACCTCCAAACCTCTCTGTACCATTAGAGTAATCCTCTCCATACCTTAAGCTTGTTACGGTTGTGTCATCACTAGCTGGAAATCTTTGCATTCCTCTCAAAGTTACTTCCTCTAGAAAGATTCTTCTGTTTTCACAGACATCAGTAATGTCTGCATTCTATAAATCCCACAGTACTGCACTCCACATTTTTATGATGTAGGTATATTTGCCTTAGGTCCTACTTTTAGGACTCCATCAATTTCACAGTGATCTCTAAATTCTGTGGAGAGGGACCTTTGCCTTATCCATTAGTGGCACCTCAATAAAGCAAGTATAGCAGTAATGGGCAGTTGTCAACCTTTATTTGTTAAGTGAATGGATGAGCAAACGAGCACCTTTTATTCATCTTTTATTGCTGTGCAGATCCCTAAGCCTCACTCCTTCAGGCTGGTTCTATAGAAGTGTAGATTTGATCAGTCAATTTAACCAGTTAATGTGAGCAATGTAGACAGACAAATAGGATAATTGTGGTTCAGAAATCTACTTCAGGGTGGGAACGATGCTGCTTGGTTGTCGATATTGATCACGTTTAATTAGAAAAGCATCAGATCTCATCAGCTCTTAGTACTGTGTGGGCATCACTTAAAAGCCAAGCCGTTCCAGCATCTGCGGTCTTTACGCAATAAGCTTGTTTTCATTTGAGAAAATGCATGCCAGATTTTGAGCAGGATAGAAGCCTATTAATATTTCATATACTTTTCCCCATAAAAGCTATTTCTCCAGTGGTGATGGTGAAAGAATGATTAATTCCCAAAGTGATTAAAGTAATGTTAATTTATTTGAAGTCATAGTAGATAAATGAGAACTTGCAGAGTAGATTTAGAATAAGGTGAAAACTCAAGATTAAGGTTTAAGAAAAAGTCGCATAGGGGACAGAATGAAGTCATTTGAGGTGGAGTGTGACGTTCTGGAGTGGGTTATTAACCTGTCAGGTACTTAGGTTCCTCTCAACCACCTCTTTGGTTTCCCAATGACCTCATCAGAGCCCTTGCCAGATGAGAGCAGAGCTGCCATCCCTATGCTTTATGCCTTACGCTCATGTTCTCAAATAGCAGCTGACTCTCAGAGTGTGACTTGCCATTTGAGCGGACTAGAGCTTCGCTGATCCACGACTAGGACAAGGAAACCTCTCCCACTCATCAGTCCCTGTGAGCAGAGGATTGGAGTGGCAGAAATGCAGTTGTTCACTTGGGCTGTGCTCTTAATTCGCAATGGTCATTCAGCACTAACCAATTTGCTCCTCTCTGTGTTCAGGTTTAAACATGTCGCATTTGCATGCTGTTACAGTTAACTCAGCCTCCAAAGTGAATCAGTCCATTGTTATTATCAAGAATAAGGCAAGGATGGATACTTCATATTTATGGCATTTTCTTAACTGTGTTTATTGACTAAGGAGATCAGTGAAGTTATGAACCTGCAAGAATTCATCCATAATTAGAAAGACAATGTTCACTGTTTGGGATGCAAATGACTGATGGTTATAGCTTCGCAAAGTTGAAAGTCTCTTTAAACCTGAAAGGGGACACGCCTCATGGAGCTTGGTGAGATAGACCTTTGAAAGGTGAATCATTTCCTTCCCGGGTTAAATTCCACAGCCATAGTCCATTGCATGAATAAAAAAATCACGGAGAGTTTACAGAGACGGAATGAGGATGCAATGGCGCTCTCACTTCCTCACTCAAATCCATTCCAGCTGCACACCACCTTTCCCCTGGAAATGCCTCTTGTGTTCGAACTGTTGACCCTATAGTTAGTAGCCAAAATAAAAAAGATGCTTAAAGCAATATAGGAATGGACTTCAAGAAGTTTGTGGGAAAATATGATGAAAAGATCATTTACTGATGAGTTTTTAAAAGCTCCGTCATATGTGAGTTTTAAACCTGTTAATTCTTCTATCCTGGCAGAACTAATGGACCTCTGGGAGCTCCATGGGCTATGAGCTGTGCTGCTGACCCCAAGGTTAGCAGTTCCAAACAACCCACCTTTCTGAGGGAGAAAGATGCTTCCACAAAGATTTGCAGTCCTAGAACCTTAGAGCATCCATTCTACTCTGTCCTGTAGGCTAATGATAAATTAAAATCTACTTGATAGCAATGGATTGGACAAAAACTCAGTATAATATTTTGGTTTATATTTCTTCAGTAACTTTACATTGATATACAAATGAGTGTGATTGAAATTTATATTTAAAATTAAATGGTACCAAATTATCTGTACTGGTTTGTAAAAATCACTCCATCCCTTAATAGCATAGTATGTGTAGGTCTCTGATCCAGAGGCTGGCAAACTTTTTCTGCAAAGCATCAGATAGTACATATGTTCAACTTTGTAGGCCACACAGTTTCTGTCATTACTACTCAACTCTGTTATTATATAACAGAAGTAGACATAATGAATACATAAATGAATGGGCATACCGGTATTCCAATAAACTTTCATTAACAAAGCCTGCATAGGCATAGCATGTCTATGGACTGCTGTGGGACTTAATATCGAGCCCAACCCACTGCTAGCAAGTGATTTTCAACACATGTTAGATGGTTGTTGATGCTGTTGTTGTTAGATGTGGTTCAGTCAGTTCCAACCCACAGTGACTCTATGCACAATAAAACAAAACACTGCCCGGTCCTGCCCTGTCTTCACAAGAGTTCTTATGTCTAAGCTCATTGTCGCAGCCACTGTGCCAATCATCTTGTCTCTTGTCGGGGGGATCTTCCTTTTTTTTTTTTTTTTTTTTGCTGTGCCTCCACTCTACCAAACAAGATGTCCTTTTCCAGGAGGTGGTTTCTCCTGATAACGTATCCAAAGTATGTGAAAGGAAGTCTCACCATTTTTGCCTCTAAGGAGCCTTGGAACTGTACTTCTTCTATGGCAGATATGTTTGCTCTCTCAGTGTTCTTTGCGAGCAGCATAATTCCAATGCATCTCTTCTTCTTGGGTTTTTCTTAATCAATGTCCAACTTTCGCATGCCTAGAAAGAGATTGAAAATAGCATGACTTGGGTCAATCCTACCTTAGCTCTCACAGCCGTATCATAGTTTTTCAACACAAAAAAACAGTTGAAATGAGTGCAGCAGATTTATCCAATGCAATGTGTCACTTCATCTTTTGACTGCTGCTCCCATGAGCATCGTTTGTGTATCCGGGCAAGAGGAAATCCTTGACAACTTCAAGCTTTTCTCCCTTTCTCATGATGCCACTCATTTGTCCACCTGTGATGACATTGAGTTGTAATTCAAAGAAGAGACTGTGATCCTTAATCTTCATCACTGAGTGTCTCAAGTCTTCCTCATTTCAGCAAGCAAGGCTGTGTCACATGCACGTGAAACCTTCCTAAGAAACCTTCTTCTTAATCTGGTTCTTCTTAATATAATCCAGCTGCAGCAGATAGCCTCCTCTTCCTCTGGTAGAACTACTTAACATAGAAGAGTTAAAAAAAATCATGTGCGAAGTGAAACATCCTGTTAACAAAATGAAAAAACCACCTCCAGACTAAGGGACTATATTTGCAACCCATGTATTAGACAAAGAACTCACGTGATGAGATACTGTTACAGAATTGCTTTTAGAATATCTGAAACAAACAAAAATAGAAATATTAAAATTCAGATAAGGAGGCAGAGAAATTTAACCTTACATACCATATTTAGGAAAATCTAAAATCACATATTCTAGAAAATAACTCCACAGTTTCCTTAGAAACCAGACATACACTTACCAACCAATTCAGAAAATACACTTCTAGGCATTTATCTGGGAAAATAGTTTTAAAATTGTGTTCACACCAAAGCCTATACAAATATGGATACAGGAGCTTAATTTATAGCAGTCAAACCCTGGCACCAACCCAAGCACAATAGTCTGCAATGACATAGTTGGAACACATTGCTGTACACCTGTGCTGTGGAATACTATTCAGCAATAAACAGGAATGGACTTGTGTAACAATTCAGGTGCATCTCAAGACCACGCTGTTGAGTTAAAACAGACTCCAACAGAAAAGCCAATATCAACAGGCCACATATTATATGACTCATTGTCTAGAATGGTTCCTAAGTGACTGAGGTATAGATATAGAGAAGCACTTAGTCATCACTAAGGCATTAATAGGAAGAGATAGAGATGTGGGCATGACTATAGAACAGTGACTCTAGAGAGTTCTCTGTAGTGACAAAATAGTGCCAGTTAGTAATTGTAGTGGTGGCTGCCGGAATCTATCTATACACTGTGTTCTGACTGTGGTGTTCATGAAGAACATGGAGTGGACTGCCAGAACAAACAAATTGGTCTTATGTACACTACAATAAAAATGATCCCAGAAGCAAAGGTAGCAAGAGTTTATCTTACTCATTTGGGGCATATCATAAAGAGAAACCAAGCAACTAGAGAAAGGCACTAAAGCCTCTCAGTGAGGTGAAGTGACACATTGACAGCATCAATGGTTAGAAGATAGCAATGATTGGGAAAATGGACCAAGACTGGGGAACATTGTGTTCTGTCTTAAATAAGGTCCTTGGTTGATTTAAGCTGGATCAAGGACAATTAACAGAATATTCATCTACCTACATACAGATAGAACTTTTTCTATGCCTTAGGCATGCCTGCTGCTGAGACCTTTCCCCATTTGTTACACAGTCTCCACAATTGTCAGATCCAGTGTATGGAGGGTCCCCAGGGGCATAGTTCTGAGTAGGGCAGTCAAGTGTGCATTTTAACAGAAACTCTTTCAGATTAAATGGATGGCTCATGCTTGCTACCCACTTTCTTATTTTCTGCCTTGAGAAAGGATCCTTCATAAACTGGCAGTGGCAGTGGTGCTATAAATTGAATTGGGTATCCCTAAAATGTATATTGGCTTTCTAACCCCTTGTGGATGCCTAACACCTTGTAGATATGTTACATCTAAGCTTTGGGGATGTAATCCTATTTTGAAATAGGGTTTTCTTTGTTATGTCAATGAGTCTACACCAGCCAAGGTTGTGTCCTAAACCGAATCACTTCTGAATTTTTAAAAGAACAAATTAGACACAGAGACACGCACACATAAAGTAAGAGAAGGACTGAGCCCCGGTGGTGTAAGTGGTTGAGTGCAGGACTGTGGCCAGTGGGCTTGGTGGTTCAAATCCAGCGCCGGCTCTCAGGAGCAGGGCTGGGTAGCTCCCACAAAAAAAAGTAAGAGAGATGTTTTGTGTGAATTATCTGTAAGCAAAGGATTACCCAGAACTACTTAAAAGGAAGAAATCAACATAGCAAAAACCTTGATAAGAATTTTTAGCCTATAAAATTGTGAGAAAATAAATTCTGTTCTTTAAAGCTATGTCTTTGGTTATTTCTGTCATGACACCACTAGGTGACTAAGATAAATAATAAATGCCTTACCTTTTTTAGGTCTTCTATCTCTCCTTGGTTTACCCAGGAAACAGGTCCATCTACAGAAGAGAGTGTGCTATGCCCATTTTTTTTTTAAGATGAAAGATTGATGTTTAGAGATATGAAACTGTTCTGATTAAGGGATAATATTAACAGAACTGAGACACAACCCCTCATTCTTTCTGATATCCTAATCTAAAGGGCCACTTTCTCTACTCAGAGACAGTTCGTATTTCCATAGGCACTTTGGTTGCTTCCTTCAGGTGCTAATCCCTGGCTACTCACACATCCTCCTGCACCCTCCGAGAGTTCGTGGAGCAATGTATTACCAACAAATCTTATGCTGGGCCTTCTTTCTATCTCTCAGTTCTATTTAACCCCTGCTGCATCAAAGATGACTGCAGGGTCACATAGTAGGATCCTTAGATGTTCATGGTTTGTGAAATGAAAAAGGAGAGAAGCCATGTGAACAATTCTAATTTCTTTCTAAAGATCATCAGTGCTACATCAAGTTACCTATCTTTTTCTCTCCTCTTTTTTTTTTTTCAATGCCCATATCTCTTCAGCCACTCCCTTCTTCCTCTGAGCCAGCAGCTCATAATGTGTGCAGTGAAGGGTCTACCTTGAAAAGCAGCGTGTGTGAGTTAATGGTAGATAAACCAGATGTACTCCTGGCCAATGTTTTTTTGATGTAGGACATTTGGCAACTTCACAGTCAGAGAGGGGATAATAGCATCTGAAGTTAGCTACAGGGCATCCGAAAGGTCAATGTGTGATCTGCAGGTGAAGGAGGAAGCCAGAAGAAACAGCAGCAGGTGAAATAGATAAGGGGCAGAAAGCACTGAGCAGACCGCCGCGGACTAGGGAGATGGCCTCTGGGTGTTTGTTGGGCCAGGGACCTGCAGCATTGAGTTTGAGTATTTCTAACCCTTTTATAATTGTGTCATTCATCAAAGAAGCCACACTGGATGTGGAGGGCTAGATTGAGTGATGTACCTGCTGACTGAAAGGTACTTACCATTTGTCCCGGGTTGGCAGAGATGAAAGCTCCCCATTTCCTGCCTGGGCCTGCTTCACAAAGCTGGAACATGGCCAGGCGTCACTGCTGTATTCCTGGCAGCCTCTGCAGAGGCAGTGAACCGCTAAAGGGATATCCCAAAATCTTTGAATGAGGCATTCCCTCGCATAAAGATTATGGCCCGGACCAGAGTCCCTAAGGAGGTGCACAATATGCTGCACCAGACACGGACACAGTTCAAGCTAGTATCTCACAATGGTTAATCAATATGACCACTTCCCCCCCCCCCTAAATTGCATTCATTTTAGACATAGATTTGAGATGCTTCCCTAGGTGATATGAACAGTGAACATGTTGGGCTGCTGACCAAAAGTGGGTAGTTCAAATCCACAGCCAAGAGGCCAGGAAATCTATTTCCAGAAAATTCGCCATTGAGAATCCAGTGAAGCACAGTTCTCATCTCACACATATGGGATATCCATGAGTGATAATCAATCCAGTAGTAACCAGCCATGCTAGGGGAATGTCACTGTTCAGTGGGACATTACTGAAGACAAGCTCGAGTTCAAAATAAGATAAGACTTGTAAAAATGGAAAAGGATAAATATGGGAAAAACCTGTGACAGATGTTCATTTAGGGGCCAGAAGTCTTTTCTACCACTTCCCTGAGAGCGGAGCAGGTCGTTAAACTTAGCACTTATATTTTGATTCTTTGATTGGGCAGTAACCAGTCTTGGACTCTATTTATCCTATACTTATGATAAGATAGGCAGCTAACTACTTAAGTTACTGAACCCAGTGTTGGGAAATTTCTCGATCATTATTTCTTTTGCCGTGATAAGTGCCTGTATACATCCACACACATCTCAGACCTGAAATTGAGGCTCTAGTAACTGCCTCAATGCCTGCCATTCTCCATCAGCAGAAGTACTAGTGGATTGGGTCATGGCCTCTTCTCTTTCCTTTTTCTAGGAGAGAAGGAAAAACACACATTTTAGATTTCAATTATGAGCTCTTCCACTTGACCCTGCTAGCTTTGAAACCAAAAAATGATCCCGGTGTGTGGGTTTCATATTTCTCCTTTTAGAAAGAGCAAGTGAGATTCAATTGGTAGGAGCATGTGATTAAAGGGGGGGGGGGCTGTTTGTAAAACGAAACTGCTTTAAACACCAGATGTCAAAAGAACAAACCTGGTTAATGATCTAACTTTTAAGCATATTATGTGTTTTCTAGCAAAGAAAATAGCAGCAGGCAAACAGGCAACATAAATGTGTCATAATGTGTACCCACTTAAAAAACAAAGCATTCTAATGTGACTGCTGGGGAGAAGAAATAAGAGAAAGAAAAATGTCAGTAATACTATTTTAACTCCTACTATGTGCCAAGTAACTTGATGTATATTTGGTATACCATTTCATTTTTTTTGGCCACAATGAAGTATTTTAGTTTCTAAAGGAAAACAGTTATACTTTGGGTGGAGTTTAAGTATTTGCCTACTTGAACACTGACACTTCATCAGTTACCCACAATAAAGTTCCTTGGAAGTTCTGTTGGAGATAGTGTGTCTGAGGTGTCCACTCCTATGTCAGAAGATTCATGGCACTCTGATATAGGAGTACTCATAACAAGAATTTATCATATATATACCATATACACATACATCATTTGCTTTTCATATACAGAATCTACACCTACATGTACAAGCCCTAGTAGTGTAGTGGTTACATGTTGGCCTGCGATCTGCATGGTCAGTTGTTCAAACACACCAGACGTTCATAGGAAAAACCCAAACATAAACAGCTACAGTCTCCAAAACCCACAGGGGGTCACTAGGAATCACCACTGACTTGATGGCAGTGAATTTGGTGTGTGTGTGTGTGTGTGTGCTTATGCGTAAGCTCAAGGAAGACTCATACCAAAGGTTTTGACTGGGCCTGCACACTCTACGCAGCACATAGCAGGATTCCCAGAAGGAATTCAGATGGCTAGCAAATATCTGACTTCCAGAAGGGGAATAATATTGTTTGCACAAATAGTTAAGGCACAGCATTCCATCCTTACCAACTAACTGTTGACTGAGAACATTCTAACCCTCACATTCTGAGATGAAGGCCTCCTCACAGGCCTTTCTGAGGTGACCAGTACCAAGCATACTATTTTCTGCCCAGTCATATAGTAACTTCATCCTTCCATGTGTACTCTTATCAATGAACAATCCAGTGAGCAATGCTAAAAGTTAAAGAACAAAAATAAACAAATAACTAGGCTCTCAAAATCATCTCTGTGGTCCAAAAAGAAAACAACAATTCAGAGCTGTGAATAATTCGGTCACTCCGTGTATAATAGGAATGATCCCTCCGAAATGCAACAATCTTTCACTAGACTATAATTTAAAGTCAGAAATGTGCTTGTTGACTGTGAGATATAACCTGGAAATCTGTACTTTTCAAATGAAGAAATTTGTACTACTCAAGTTGAAAACACTGATGAGGGCAGAGCACCCATTAGGACTATTCACTCTGATTGAATCTAATCAGAATTCAAGTAAAACTCAGTCAAATGAACCAGGTAATCTTGGTTTCAAGAGCCACTTAAATTTAGTCCTCAGGGTTCTGGATCGCCCATAAATAACTTAAAGTGCCATACTGTCCAGAGAACTTTCTGTTGTAATGGAAATGTTCTCACTGTCCAGTATAATAGCTACCAGCAACATGCCCCTGTTAAGTACTTGAAGTATGACTGAAAAAGTTTAATTAAAATTGTATTTGATTTTACATCATTTAAATTCATATTGTCATTTGTGACTAGTGACTTCTGTTTTGCATCATGAAGTTCATTTTCTTGTTTATGCTTAGAACAGAAGCTTCTTACAAATGTGCCGTTCACTTGATTTTAGAACTGTGTGTGTGTGTCTGTCTGTCTGTCCTTGTTCATGGTCAGCAGCACAATTTACCAGATCTAATTATCTGACAGAGGAATTCCAGGACTACTTGTTCTAACTCATCACATTTGAAAATTGGCTCATTGAAAATCTATGGTCAAACCTCATCAACTTAAGTGAATAGGTGAACTAAAACTTCTTTAAAATCCAACTTCTTGAGAATTTCATGGAATAAACAATTCTACCATCATTACTTCTAAAATAAAGGAATAGGAATTAAGTAGATTGTCCAGTAAAATAAATGAAGTATGCTAATAAGTGTGTGAATAGGGTCAAGGGTGTTTGAGCTTATTTAGATTTTGCTATAAAAAACAATATGAATTATTTCCCATTATTGGGTAAGAATTCATATTATTTTGAAACTAAGCATTATTGCAATTCTAAAAATAAATGGCACGGATATCCTGAAGCATTTGCCGAGGTTGTGATAAGTCAACTTCAAGAAGAGATGCTCTTTGGCTGATAAACTTTATGATAGCCACTGTAATGCAACTGATATACAAGGTACTCTGCGAAGCCCAGTGGGTGATATAAAGATCAAACCCTGACCTCAATTATTCTGATCAAGGCATGGAACATGGTTTGAAAATATTTCTAAAGTAAAATATCAGCACAGTACATCCCTGACTTGATATTCCAAACAGTCCACTTTCATATATGATTTTATGATTTATCCAGAATGATAATTTTAAGAAAATTTTCAGTATAGAAAGTCACTCTATTCAACTTTCCATCTAAATGATAGATATGAACTAACTACAGTCTAATATTCTAGAATGGTTCTTGGAACAGATATGAGTCACCAGTATGGGGGGGGACACAAATTTGAATAAAGTCAGAACTTTAATAGTACTTTCTTAGTTTTGACATACATACCAGTTCTGAATCACAGCAGGAAAGACTGCCTGGCCTGTGTCAATCTCACAATTGTTGTTTGACTTGATCCCACAGTTGCAGTCACTGACAATCTATTTCACTGAGAGTCTTAGTCTCTCTCTCTCTCTCTCTCTCTCTCTCTCTCTGTCTCTCTCTCTCTCTGTCTCTCCCCCTACTAAAATTCTATTTACCAAGGCTGAAGTAGTTCTTCCCCAGGCACTGGGTTCTCTAGATACATGTCCAAAGTTTGTGAGACTAAAGCCTCACCGTCCTTACTTCCACGGGCCATTCTGGCTGTACTTTTTCCCAAGACAGATATGCCCTTTCTTCTGTCAGTCCAAGGTATAACAAATATTCTTTGCTAGCTGTGTTAGGCTAGGTTGTCTAGAGAAATAAAATCAGTAACAATCATATATGTATAAGGAGGAACTTTTTAAAAAGGGGGGGGGGATTTTTATCAAGAAGTAACTTATTATCAAGAAAACATCCCAGCACAGTTCAACTCAAATCCATGTGTCCAGAGCTAGCTGGAGCCCCATGCAGATCTGTGTAACCAAAGGCCATGATGCAGAAAGGCAAAGGTAAATCACCAGACAGTGGGTGCAACGATGAGTGGATGTAAAGGCTGTGGAAATGTAGCAGGACCCAGACAGCTGAGGGGGTGCCTCTCAGAGTCAGTGGCCCACACGGGGCCATCCCAGGAGGTAGACACTGAGTGCCAGCAAGGATGAAAGTGAAGGGCAAGAGAGAGGAGCAGTTCCCAGTGTCATGCCTCCTATCCAGCTGGGACCTGTTGGGCAGTTTAGATTTCACTCCTGCACACATACAAGTTGACATAAAATATGACTATTGTACAAATCATGTTGTTGTTGTTGTCGTTAGGCATCGTTGAGTTGGTTTCAACTCAGTAAACTCTAGGAAGGATAGTATGAACACTGCCAGGTCCTGTGCCTCCATCCTAAGTGTTGTCGTGTTTGAGCTCAGGACTGCAACCACTGTGCAGCCAAAGCAATGTTAATATTTGAGGGCAAAGGAAGTGTGCACAAGGATCCCGTCTCTGTACATTCTTTGCAACTTTTCTGAAAATCTAAGAGAATTTAAAACTTTTGTTTCTTGAAGTTTGAAAGAAAGAAGGAAAGAAAAGACAAGTAGGGTTGTCCTAACACCTCGTAGAGTTGTCTCTGAACCGTCTGCCAAAGAGTGAGCTGGGACTGACGTGCCCTCACCAGGAGCCCCTATACGGAACCTTAGTCTGCTCCAAGGTTTCTGATCATTTCTCTCAGCAGCTGATGTTCAAACCCACTCTACTTGGCACTGGTACCATTTGGCAGATCCAGGTTTCTAGCCTCTCCACTTTTGGGTTCTTGTCCCTCTTGTGAGAATGAAATGCAGACCAGAGTCAGAGAAAAGATTTGAACAGAAAGAGTGAATTTATTGAAGGGGATATCTTAGAAAACAACTCCCCACGACCCTGCGTTTAAACAGCTTGGCAGAATATAGAGCCAACCCTTTTATTCTACTCATGACAGACCCACCACCATCGAGTGGTTTTCCAGTCGATGTTGTGCCATGCCTGATGCTCTGGGGAGTGCTTCCTCCTGCCAAGTGTGTTCGTCCCTACCCTCCAAACTTCATGACGCGGCCTTGTCTCCAGACCCCAAACCCAAGAGTGTATTTCGTGATTGTGGGGGTCCTATGACCCTCCTCTGTTTTTCCTCCCCGCCTTTGCACTCGCTCTCATTGCTTCTATTAACCAGGTCATGTGTCTTATCTGCCCTTCATTTTCCTTGCCGGAGAGGGAGATGAGGAAATAAGTCTCCCTCTCTCTTGTCAGTTATGATCCCTGTCATCTTCACCTCTTTTTCCTTTGTCCAGTTCTCTCTAGATAGTGGCACTCTACTTCAAACCATTTGTCCCCCACAGCAAGACCACTCTTACCTTGGTCCCAGCCAGGAAGAAGGTGTCACCTTCCTGAATCTCATCCCCCAAGTATGTCCATTTAGGCCTCTGCAAACCATTCGAAGAGGGCAGGCGAGCCGTGCAGCTTTGAATCTTTCTTGCTACTTGTCCCAGTCCTTACCAGTTTGCACAAGCCCAGTTAGTGAGTAGTAGTATGAAAGTGCCTTAATACTTTGCTGTATCATTGTAATTTTTGAACATCTCCATGATTTATGTTGTTGTTGTTCTTGTTTGTGCTTTTTTTATGACTTTGCTGTCGTTGTGATTGTTTTTATTGATGTTGTTTTGCTTTTACTAACAGAAAAAGAAAATTTTTGGTAGACTACATTTGGAAAGGTGAGACTCAAAGAAGTGGAAAAAGATCATGTTAAATCAAACAGAGGACAGAGCTCAATCAGAAAGGATAGATGAATAAATGTTTCGGTTCCAATCTAGTCGCTAAATTGCCATCCTCAGTTTTGAATCATGCAGAACTGTGTTAACAAATGTTTTGAGCATCAGCATTTAGAGATTCTCACTCACAAAGGGTGAGCTTATAAAAATCAATCCTCTCACCCTCTTCCTCATTACTTTGAAATGCTTGGACACGTTTGTTTGGTTTTTTCCTATAAGCAAAAAGTGTAATTATGAATCAAAAGGGTTTATTAAGTTGCATGCATATGCTTAAAAGTGAAGGGTAGACTCACTTTAAATAAAGACAAGTACAAACGTGGGGAAATGTCTGTTGGAAGCTCCAGTTTTCCTTGGGTATTAGTGTGTATACTTAATGAGGACTATAGCTTGTCTTCACCATTTCAAAGGCAGCTGGAAGCTTTTGCACATTGCTACAGACAAGCCTATGCAAGACCTTCTCACATTGCAAACACGTTTTTAAATAATGTGTGAAAATTCTGAGGTTGTAATATACTTAGTACTCTCACATGACAAAATAAGGGAAGAAAAATCAATTCCCACCCTAAGAATGAAAGAGGGGTCCTTCAGGAGCCATATACAAGTTGAAGGACCAATTTCAAATTTAGGCACCAGACTTTTTGGAGAGCGGATTTATACCCTATGTGACAATCTGGGGCTCAGAGTCTCTTTAAATAGTTTCACAGGCAAAACCAGTAAATTTCTTTGGAGGAAGAGGGGGGCAAAAAAGGAAAATTAAAAGTAAAGTGCTCTCTGAATCTTTCTATTCGCTGTCCCTTTGTGACCGTCATTTTTCTTTACCTGGCAAAATCAAGACGACTTCTTCATCTTTCACCTAATAATAAAGTATTTTCAGCCTGCTTTAGATACTTGTCAAAAGGAAATAGGGATTCCTCCTCTGGTATGATAGAATGAGCCCGTGACAATTCATGTTATCTTTTAATCACAAGTAAGGCAAGTTGCACATAAAGTGGAAACCAGCTGCCACTGAGTCTTCAGATCCGTGATGACTGCATGTTTCAGAGAAATGGGCTTCCTGACGTTTCCACTGGCTGCCATTTCGGGAAGTGGGTCACTCAGCACCAGCCTTTCAGTTAGCAGCCAAGCGCCAAACCCTCTGGAGATCCTCCTGTGGGAAAAACAATACAAAAAAAGAATTGCCTGGCTGAGCCCCGGTGACGTAACTGGTTGAGTGCGGGCGGGACTGCAGCCCGCGGGCTTGGAGTTCAAATCCAGCAGCTGCTCTCAGGAGCAGCGCTGGGTAGCGCCCACAACCACCAGGAGGGCAGTGATGCCCCCCTCCATACCCCCCAAAAAAATAATTCCTGAGAACTCTGAAAAGCAAGCAAGAGATGATCAATTGTAAAAGGAAACCAAACCTTGGGGGGGAAAACCACGCATCGGTTGAGAAGTCAGACAAATGGCAAAAGTCTCCATAGAAACCACCTAGATCTGACTGTGCCATTATTGGCAGGTGGGGCAGAGACTGCTCGGCCTCATAGTGATGAGCCCAAGTACCCCAGGATGAAACGCTCCTTGGTCCCACGTCATCCCCACCATCGCTCTATGTGTGAGCTCGTTGTTGTGTTTGAGTCCATCCAGGTAGTATCTTGGAAAAGAAAGCAGGTATCACGATCAGTTCTAAACAACCCCCTTCCCACTGAGAACTTGACCCCTAAAGTCTCCAGGGGTGTTAGTTACTTCAGCCCTGAGAACGTTACAAATCCCCACTGATTTCATTGTTCCTCAATGCCCTCCCTCTCCTTAGGAAATCAGGACTGCTCAGCTTCTTCCCCAGGATTCACCACCAGCAAATGCCCTGTACTAAGTCAGCTCAATGCTACAGTTCTTTTTTTCCTCCTTCATTATGGCCCCTGTTGATCTGGCTACTTTAACAACTCTGAGTCACCCTTAAACAGATTTTTTAAAAGTATTCTTCAGTTTTTCATATTCATTAATAACTATGATCTTCAACAAGTTATTAACACAAAATGTCAACAGACATCACCTGTGGGCTGTTACACTGTAGTTTTGTTACAAAGAACAAAGGAAGGTCTATGGGTTTTCACAAAGGATTAAAACATCCAGTAAATGATGTATAATCTAATGAAAGTCAAGTCATCAGATAGACTTCCATCAATAAATTTTCTGTATCCTTTGTGTATATTTTTGCTAATTAACATTTTATCACGTATGTTCAGTCTATATTTCTTGAAACTCTCTAATTGCAATAGTTGCCCAGAACCATAAAACATTAAGTAGTCTTTTTCCAACCTAGCCACTGGACGTTGCTATTGAGAAATGTAAATTGTCTTAATTCCCTATCCTTTGGAGTAGTTCTAGGGTCATTCACATCACTGTTTTATTTTAGCTTTCTCTGGTTTTATGATACTTTATTCATTGGTTTTCACTTTATTGATAATTTAGTTCAAATCTTGAGTGGTCTCCAGCAATCTTGCATCAGAGTCCTTACATCACCTGTAAGAGTAAAGGGGTGATTGATGATTGAAGAAATAAAATAATGAAAATCCACCTGTACTGCGTGAGTCCCTAAAAAATAATTAGGTATTTCTTCATGTACTTACTACATTAGTAGGCACTTATCTGGAAGTACATTGTATTATTCTATTTATGTAGTTTATGCTGTGCAATAAACACAAGTGCAATCTCAATTCTTCTGTGGCAATTTAATGTAGAATCGAGCTTGAATAGAACTATGTAAATAATAATGTTACTTGCTTTTTAGCATTGTCTTTCAGAGAATAAACCTAACAGTTCTGTGTTTTGCTTAAAACTATGTACAAACCAATAATACTCTAAACATTAAAATTTATTAATAAAACAAAACAAAAAATAAAATAGACTAGTAGTTAATAATTAAAAATCCATGCTACATTCTTCAGGATATAATTAGATGGATACACTAAAAAGGCTGTGTGCTCTCTATTCACATAAAAGCTAATTATTTTTTATTTCCATTTAATATGCATGAGTTTGAAGAGATATTATTGGAAAACTCTTTCATCAAAGAAATAAAGCAATAGTTCTCAGCCCTATGTGACTACTCATTTAAAAATCAAAAACATAAAGTGACCTTTACCAATCTCCACCTCCAAAAAAAAAACTACTCTCTCTGTCTCTCTCTCATCTCTCCCTCCCCCACCCCATCCCCATGACTTGGAGCAGTGCCAACTACAACTTAACTGTGTTGGGTAAGACCACAAAAAACAAAGTGTTTTTTTTTGAACTATTAGACAAAACCAGGGAAATTTAATATTTTTCTGTAATAATATTTCCCCTGGTTTGCATTTTTTGTAATCTTTAGGAAAATGAGCACATTTTCCTCCTTCTAGTGAGGCTACAACAGATTCCTAGTAAGGCTACAGCAGACTTTTTAAAGTATTATCCAAGTAGAGGATCGCTGGTAGTGTAGTGGCTGCAGGTTGGGCTACTAAGCACAAAGTCAGTGGTTTGAAACCACCAACCATTCCTCGGGAGAAAGAGGGTCTCCTGCTCCTGTAAAAGTTGCATTCTCAGAAACTCACAGGAGCAGTTCCATCCAGCCCTATAAGGTCACTATAAAACAACAGGCGCTGGGTTCTTCAAAATGCTGGCATCGAGATGAAATGAGATGTTCAAATGGGATTCTGTTCATAAAACAAATTTGTCATTAAACCAAAGAGTTCTAAGGTTATAGGAGACTTTACATTTTATCGCCCATCTGATGCACACTCTTCTAAGTTTACTCAGTAGATGATCCAGCTGTGGCCAAATTACTTCCAATAATTGTCCCAAAGCAAGTTAGGGCTTCCTTACATGTAACTCACTGGCTCAGAATTTAAACCTTTTGAGTGAACCCATCTATACACAGCCTTTGAAATGGGCTTGGACTTTCTCTTCTCCAAGAAATCCCCACTTGACATAATTTTAAGTTTTCCCTCCAAATAAACATTAAGTGTAATTAGAATGGAAAGTATTACTTAGAAGGAGAAGTATATGAAAACATTTTTCTAGGCATAACTACTCAAAAAAGATTGCGGAAGACTTGTAGAAGGAAATGTGCCTTAATGAGTGACAGTTGTTATCAAATGCCATTGAGTCACTTCCAATTTACAGCAACAGAATGACACGCTGCCCACTCCTGACTCTTCTCCCAGTTGCTGTCTCATTGGAGCCTATGGTTGCAGTTACTGTGTCAGTCAATTTCATCGAAGGCCTTTCCCTCTTTCCCTGTCTCTACCTTACCAACTATAATGTCTTTTCTGGGACTCGACCACCCTGATAATATCTCCAAAGTCTGTGTCATAAAGTTCAGCCATTCTCACTTCTGATTGTACTTCTCCCAAGACACATTCTTCATTCTTCTGACAATCTACAATATATGCAAGATTCTTCACCAACATAATCCAAAGATGTAAATTCTTCCCTGGTATTCCTTACATATTGTCCGGCTTTTGAATGACAGTGATTCAATTGACATATTGTGGTTTGGTCAGGTAAATTTTAATCCTCAAGATGACATCTTTGTCGGCCTTCGCATCACATTTGCCAAACTCAGTGCATCATGATTTCTTGATTGCTGCTTCCATAGATATTGACTTTGGATCCAAGAACAATGACATCATTTACATTTACATTTTTTACTACATCTATCGTAATGTTATTTGTTGATTTTGTCAAATTGTATTTCTTTATTTTGAGGTGTAATCCACGCTGCTGTAGTATTTTGTCTTCAGTAAGATATGCTCCATGTCCTCTTTGTTTTCAGAAACAAGATTATGTCATCTGCATGTCACTGGTGGCTACTGAGTCTTTGTCTAATACTGAGACCACATTCTTCTTTATAGTATATAAGTTCCTTGATTATTTGCTCAACCTACAAACTGAGCAAACATAGTGAAAGCGCACTACCCTGATGCATAGTTTTCCTGATTGGAATTTATAGGGTATCTCTTTGTTCTGGTAGAAGTAGCATATCTTGGTCTATATGTAGGTTCTAATAAACACAAAGTAGTCTGAGTTCCCATCTTCTGCAATGCTATCCATAGTTTGATATAATAGACAAAGTCTAAATGTTTCATATTTAATAAAACACAGATAAACATCTTTCTGGTAGTCTGTGTTTTCACCCAAAATCCATATAACATTAACGTTCATTCTCCATCTTCTTACAAACCTGGATGAACTTTCTGGGAATTCTCTCTTGTTACAATGAATTTTTAATTATCTTTATCAAGAATCTCCTTGTATATAATATTAGTAATATCATCTGATGATTTCCTTAGTCTATGGAATCGTCTTTCTTTAGAATGAGCATAAATATGGAGCTCTCCTAGTTGCCCAGGTAGTGTCTTCCGAATCTCTCGGCATAAAGGAATAAGCCTTTCCATCATTGTACCCACTTGTCGAATCATCTTCATTGATGTGATGCTTAGATTTTTATGTCAACTCAAGTTATCTCGGTGAATGTAGAGGTGGAGTCCAACCTATCAATTAGGACACATCCTGATAACCAACTTCTTGAAGTGTGACCTATTTGTATAAGAGGAATTCTAGACAAGACTGAGTTCTCGCTTGCTTCTTTAACTTCTGCTGGATCCAGATTCTCCATCGGACTTGTCGATTTCTGTTATATCATCCCATGCCAACCCCAGAGAGCATCATGGAACTGCTGACCTTGGGTTCATTCACCTCTGTATCCACCACCAGCCTATGACCCCATGCTTCATCCTCCTGCTTCCCATTCCTCAGCTTCAGCAGCTACACTAGTCGTAGAAGCCTCCAGCATCTATCTGGCCTATGGACGTGAACTAAACTGAATTCACTTACTTCCATAAGCTATCGTTTGATAGAAATCGCTTTTTATATATCTGCGCATACGAACTTCACGGTTTTACCTCTTTAGAGACTCCCCCAACCTAACACAATTAGTATTCTGTCAATTCCTGGAGCCTGAATTTTCATCAATAGGCCTTGTACGTTTTTTTTTTTCAACATCATCAGTTCTTCATTGTATGCTACCTCTTAAAGTGACTGAACATCAACCGAGGCACCTAATCTTACCACAAAAATTGCATTAAAAAATGTGCTGACAAACTCAACATATACACGAGTATGTATGATAATTTCTTTCGGCCCAGAGACTGTGCATTCTTTCCATCTTGTTTGGCATTTCCTGTGTCATTCATTTTCCCAGTGAATCGTTCAATATGACAACTTGAGGTATGACTATCTTTCTTTAGTTCTTCAGCTTAAGAAATCTACAGCGTGTCACCTTTGGGGAGTCTAGCTTCAGGTCTCGGCCCACTTCATTATAAGATCTTCCTGTGTTTTCTAGATTCACTCTTTGGAACTTTCTGTCCAACCACTTTATTTCATGTCTACCATGGTAATGAGAAGAGACATTGAAATATGTTCGTGTATGAAGGATAGCTAAAGTAAGTGGAAGAAATGATGAGTGACTAGTAATTGCCCATCCATTCGTTCACCAGGCAACACAGGAGAACACACTCTTTCTATAGGAGATGCTATGAGACTCTCGCTTTGGAGAGTCCTCGAGTGGGTATTGACTCATAGCTGCCCTACGTGCAACCGAAGAAAATACTGTCCCCGCCTACGTTGGAACCCCCTGTTGCAGTCACTGGCTCAATCTCTTTTGTCAAAGTTCTTCCTCTTTTCGTTACTCCTCTACTTCATCAAGAACGATGCCTTTCCCTGGGAATGAAGCCAAAGCATATGCAATGACATTTTGCCATTTTTGTCTCCAAGGAACATTCTAGCCATGCTTCTTCCGAGACACATGTGCTTGTTCTTTGGTCAGTCCGTGGTACTTGGAATAGTCTTTACTCGCCTTGTGATTCAGATGCATCACTTCTGTGGTCTTCCTAATGCAATGTTGAAATTCCACGTACATCTGAGGCAACTAAAACATACTATGGCTTTGGTCAGTTGCACCTTAGTCCTCAAAGAAACGTCCTTGCTTTTCAGCTCTTCATCGCGGTCTTCTGCACCAGATTTTTCCACGGCAGTGAACATGGGACCTCTTATTGCTGCTTCCATAAACCTTGATTGTGAGTCCCAGTGAGATGAAATCCTTAGTAATGTTCAATTTTTCTGCATGTATCATGGTTTTACCTACTGGCCCAGTTGTGAGGATTTTGGTTCTCTTTACACGGAGCCCTGGTGCTACAGTCAGTTAATGCAGTAAGCTGCTAAGCATGAATTTAGTGGTTTGAAATAATTAACTGCTCCTTGGGAGAAATATGAGACTTTCTACTCCTATAAAGAGTCCTGGAAATCCACAAGGGCTCTTCAATCCTGTCCTATGGAGTCACCATGAGTCAGAATTCACTAAAGGGCAGTGAGGGGTTGGGATTGGTTTTGGTTTTTACATTGAGTTGTAATCTGTATGGAAGGCTGCTAATCATAGTTTTCCTCAGCAAATGTTTTCAGTTCTTCTCACTTTCAGCAAGCAAGGTTCTTAGGATTTAGAAGTAAGACCAAAAATTCATGTGTTGGAACAAAATAGTGAGGGGTAAAAAAGTGAGGCATAACATTTCAAAAGCTTAGTTTATAAATGAAAGTTCAATAAATTTCTTAATATTTTACACTTAAAATAATCTGAGTGTTATCACCCACGTTTCAACCAATCTTCATATTTAAGTCACAGAGCACAATGTATGTGTTATGACTTGCAAATATTTCTTGCAACCCAGAAAATGAAGTGTTCAACTTTATTTTATTTGCTGGTAGCCAGTTTATAGAGCTGTGCACCTGATGAATACAACTATAGAAAATGTTAAAATGCTTACTATTATACCACGTTTGGAACACAGGACTGAACATCTCCCAGGAGTTAACACCTTGTGAACAGTTCTCAAGTATTTATTCTTGGTGCCTGGCATCAGTGAATTCCTCAAAAGAATTTTCCACAAAGTATCTTGTAACTATTCTAAATTTAATTTTTTTCAAACTTAGACAAACTCCAAGAATAATGAATAGATGACATTTTGGGAGGGGGGGCATCACTGCCCTCAGGTGGTAGGAGTAGGAGGCCCAGTCTTTGCTCCGTGGAGCTGAAATAGAACCTCCATCCCAGTGGGCCGGAGTCCCACACACAACCACTACACCACTGGGGCTCAGCCCTATATGACATTTTATTAAAGGAATATTTTCTCTACTTGTAAACTCACTACTGAGATACATTCCCTATTGACAGTTTAGAATCTGTTCTTTTATTAATCTTGACTACATTTTTATGTTTAAGCATATCGTATATCAAAGAAATATTTCTAAGTTGTAACATAAATATCCCTAACAAGTTAAAAAGTCAGGAAAGAAACAAAATCCAACAGTCATCCATCTTTCTCCTTCACTTTCATACTGCAGCCTTCTCTTTTCTACTAGTATTCTAGGAGGATTGGAAATTAGTATGGCATGTCTTGTGTTGGTAAATATATATTTTATACGCACACACTCACATAAGGAGTTGGTACTTTATCTTAGGGTTATTGGAGTTTTGAAAAGTAAATTTTTTTTTTCAGCTATCTTGTTGGCCTAAACAACTCCTTGAGAAGCAGTGTGCCAGACAGTTAATATAGAGAATTTAATTTGTTTGCTTCTTCTGAGTTTTGCCATTGAGCTTTCTGTAGGAAAGCTCTTCCTAAAAACACACTTTATTGGCTCTAATTAAGAATGCATCCAGTAGTGTTCTCTCAGGCTTTAGATGCCTGCTGGCTTAATTTTTAAGCTTCTCCATTCTCAATAAAAGTGCTGAATTGAATTTAAAAGTCTATTCCTACAGAATTACCCCTCAGTGTGCACACCACTCATACTTCTGCAGAAAAGATTAAAATACTATTTACTACACATGGCAGACATTGTTCTAAAGAAATGAATGGAAAATGAGTCTATAGTTTAGCAATGATCTTGAAATGAAAGTTTGCTTCAAATGCATGTTATTGGTTTTGTTTTGTTTTACCCAGAACCAAAATCAGGTCACACAATATTAAGAAAACAAAGATGTTCAAAGTGAATAAACAGCTTCATACTTGTGATTTTTCAAAGGTTGAAAAAGTTACAGTTAACTTTGGGGCTTTTTCATGATGTCAGCCTAGTTGATTTAAGTTTTATTAAACCCCATGGGTACTTTTTCCTTATCCAGTCTTTTAACTGGTTCTATTAGTGAAGAGATGGCAACCTATGACACCATTAATCACTGGTTCTACATGGATAGTTTAGGGACTAGGTTTAAGGAAACACATCAGCACCAAGCTGGCACTGATAATAGAAGCGGGAATTTTGTATGACAAATAGCTCACTTAATGATTTTTCAAAAACATATTACATTCTACTATGTGTCATGACAAACCAGGCTCAACTGTTGATTCACAGAAGGAATGTAGGAAGCACTGTGGCATGTGTTGTAAGAGGTGTCAATCGTATGTAGCAAGGTTCAAATGACCTAGCTGTCCCAACTCTGCTGGGGAGACTGTCATAAGGTTCTTAGGAAAAGGTATTGTTTGACAGGAGTCTAAAAGCTCAAGCAGCTCTCAGCTAGGGAAAGGGTGGGTGGGTTTCATGGTGGAACATCTTCCTAGGGTTCTGGGACACCATGTACACAAGTGCTAAAAGAAAGAAATTATAGAAAGGTAAATGAAGGCATTTATTAAATTTAACATTTTTTCTCCTTTTATTAGATTGAAATATTTGTTTTTGGTTTTAGTTTTTTTGTTTTGTTTTGTTTTTTGTGCACATCACTGACCCCTGGTGGGAGTAGGAGGCCCACCCTTGCTTCTGGAGAATTGCTGCTGGATTTGAACCGCCAACCCTGTGGGCCGCTGTCCTGCACACAACCACTATGCCACCAGGGCTCAGTCCTGAAATATTTATTAGAAGTGATAATAGTGATTGCTATTGAAACACAAAGTCATCTCATTTCTGCAAAATTTCTATCTAGGATGTAAGCCGAAGCAGTTCTGGGGTAAAACTCCCCAGAGAAGTGAGAGTGACCACTAACAGAATGGTCGGGGGCCTGGTGGTGCAGTGATTATGTGTTGGGCTAGTTCCAAACCGCCAGCAGCTCTGCAGGAAAAAGATGGGACTTTCTCTGCTGTGGACAGTTTTAGTCTTGGAAACCCACAGAGGGGTCACTGTGAATCAGCAATGACTCAAGGGCAGAGAGTTTGTATGTTGAAGGGTGGTGAATAGAAAAGGTTCAATGCAAGATATAATTTGAAGACAGGATTTATTGACAAAGCCTAAGAACATGCTTTCTGGAGCAAAGAGAGGAATTAAAGCATGACCCGAGAAACTAGGGGAATATACTACCATTTCTTAAATGAAGGAAACGTGCAGGGAATGTAGACATGTGTGCACAAGCAAGTGCACATGCTCGTGTCTGTGCAAATTTAGATGTGTGATTTCCCCCCAGATGTCCTCAGGAAAAAAGACCTTGAGGTCTCCTTCAGGAAGAGTCCGTCATTAAAGACCCTCTGAAACACAGCTCTGTTCTGGTGTAAAGGGGGTCACTCTGAGTCACCTGACAGCAGCAAGTGCTTTAGCTTTAGATGAAGTGAGTGGGTACATTATAAGGCAGGATTTAAGAGTAATGTGATAAGCGGGGGGTTTTCATTGAAGAGAGAGAAAGTCATTATGACTGTGGACAAGGTAATATTGGTTGTTGCTGTTGTTGTTCAGTGCCACCAAATTGGCTCCAACCCATTGTGACCCTCTGCAAAGCAGTATAAAACACTGCACAGCCCTGGACCATCCTCACAATTGTTTCTGTGCCTGAGCCCCTTGTTGTAGCCACTGTGTCAATACATCTCAAGGGCCTTCATCTCTTTAAGGGCACCTCCACTTTACCAAACATAATGTCCTTCTCTAGGGACTGTCACTCCTGACAATATGTCCCAGGTGTGTGAGACAAGTCTTGCCATCCTTGCCTCCAAGGGGTACGGTGGCTTTACTTCTTCTGACCCAGATCAGTTTGTCTTTTGAGCAGGTGATGGCACTTTCAATATTGTCCTCCAGCAGCACAATTCAGGTTCATCTGTTCATCCACGGACTTCCTCATTTAATGTGCAATGTTCATGGGTATATGATGCAATGGAGAATACCGGGGCTTGAGTCAGGAGCGCCTTAGTCCTCAAAGCAGCATCCTACTCTTCAGTACTCTGCAACAGCTTTACCCAATGCAATATATCTTCATCTACAGAATGCTGCTTCCGTGAGCATTGCTTTTTTTTCATGTCAAGATCAGTCATTTATCCTTAAGGTATAGCAACTTCTTAGGTCAAAGAAAGGAGGATCCAGCTCATGAATGTGAACGGGAGAAGCTCATGAATGTGGTATCTCTGAATATGGGTGAAGAAAACCTCTCAATGGTAAGACAAAAGTATACTATGTCAATGTTTCCAAAGGCTCATCAAGATGAAAAATATGTCATCACTGAGTGTGCCAACATATAGGTTCTACGTAAATTTAGCAAAATTATTGTGACTGATGTAGAGAAACCAAGAGCTTTGGTGTAGGGAAAAATTAGGAAGACAAGGCCTTTTGCTCTAAAGAGGAGCAGATAAAGATTAGAGTAGAGATTATGTAAGTAAAAGCAAGAGATTTAGTTGAGGATGAGAATTTTTATTTCAACATTACCACTTGTTTAATTTATGATGAAAAATAGAATTAATCCCGTAGTAAGTGACCACATTGTGAAGGCAGAAAAGGAAATAATTGTTAGTGATTCTCATGAGTAAATGATAAGAGGGAGGATCCATGGTCAAAAGGAGATTGTCGATAGCAAACAGCAGGAAAAATTCACCTAACTTGAGAGAGTTTGGGCTAGATTAGCTACCTAAATGTCAAATTTCCTAAAAACAGGAACAAAATTAGTGATGAAGAGTAATATAGTACTGAATCCTCCCTGAAGAAGAGGAGGGAGCTGGCAATGGACAGCTGACGATAGCAAAGAGAAGTAAGAGTAATACTTGTCTTTACTGGGTGATATCAAGATGACTCCAACTCCTGTTCATCCCAGGGAGTAGAGTGGCTCTTCCTCATAAGCTTTTCAATATAGTAGCATTTCACCAGAACTAGACCCCTGGGAGTTACAGGTATGTTCAAACCAATGTTTTCGTTAAGAGCCAAACATTTAGCCATTACTTTACTACAGGGCCTAAAGAGAAACAGGACAGGGTGATAATTTCATAGTTTTTATAAAGAAGACTAGTTTTCAAGTGTAAAAGCAAAATAAATGTGTTGGAAATAAGGAATAGGTAAAGTACTCCACCTGCTTCCACACCTATTGATACCAATCTGAAATCAAGACAAGACAAAGCAAATAACCATGACCTGAGAAGGATTTAAGGAAGGCAGTATCCTTGATGTGAGCCAGCTCATGTAGAGTAACCAGATGAGGAAAATATTCTTATAAAAGTCAAGAACATGGGAAAATCTTCTCATGAAAATCGAATCATTCAATAGAGTAAGTGGAAGGTGTTGAATAGACAGGGAGTAGTATTAAACAGTCTCACTGGGAGATTTCGAATGCCTTGTAGGTTTTCCACATTGAGCCTGCCTGGAACCTTAAACTTTTGATGCAAAGACAAATGATGGAGTTGGGTTGAGTGGTCTTTCAGGCAAAGTAAGAATCTTGGTTTAGTGATACTCTCATTTTTCAGATTAATATCATCATTAAAGGGCAGTGGCATAGGTTCTACATATGATCTTCTCCCTGGGGTGTGGACAATAGGAAAGTGGGTGAAAGGAGACATCAGACAGTGGAAGACATGACAAAATAATAATAATATAACAATTATCAAGGGTTCACAATGGAGGGGAAATGGAAAGGGAGGAAGGAAAGTGAGAAGCTGATAACAAGGCTTAAGTAGAAAGCAAATGTTTTGAGAATAATGATGGCAACAAATATACAAATGTGCTTGACATACAATGGACAGTTGTATGGATTGTGGTAAGAGTTCGATGGGCCCACAATAAAATGATTTTTGTTATTGTTGCTTTTTGGGCATCACTGCCCTCTGGTGGTGGGAGTAGGAGGCCCAGTCTTTGCTCCTGTGGAGCCACTGCTGGAATTGAACCTCCATCCCAGTGGGCCGCAGTTCCGCACACAACCACTACACTACCGGGGCTCAGCCCCCTAAAATGATTTTTTTAAGACAAAGAAAAAAATAAAAGTCTTAGATGAAATCCCATGATAGTAAATGAATTCTTATTCTGACTTCCTTGAAGAGAGGACTTGTGGTTGGCTAACCTACCCCATGTTACCAATCCACTGCTGTGTCCACACTATGTTCTTTCTGGACTTCTTCCTGACTGACTGATTATGGGAATGGGGTGTAATGGTTAATTTTATATGTCCACCTATCTAGGTCATCATACCAAGTAGCTTTACCAAACAACAGTGTAGGTGCTGTTCCATAATCTAATCTATTCTCCTCTCCATAAAATAACTACATGAAATGTTATCAATTAATCAGTTGGAAGTTTCTGTAGAATTTGCTCTTCCTCTAGCTTTATCGGAAGTCCTCTTTGAGCACTACTCTTTCTCTCTGCATTCTACACTGGAGATTTATGGATCACGAAACATAGGTCAGTAGGAGTTCCCAGAGAGAGCTGCTTAATTGGTAGAGTTGGAACTGCCCTACAATCACATGAACAAATTTCTTGGGGATATTAGAGAGTGAGTGAGTGTGAGCGTGTGTGTGTGTGTGTGTGTGTGTGTGTGTGTGTAAAATGCTGTTGAGGAGCCAAAGAGTCAATTCTGACTGCTAACACGCTATGTACAGTAGAATGAAATACCACTTAGTCCTGCACAGCCTCAGAATGGTTCCTATGTTTGAGTCCATTGTCGCAGCCACTGTGTCCATCCTTCTTGTTGAGAACCTTCCTATTGTTCTGCTGCCCCTCGACTTTACCAGGAATGATGTCCTTCTCCAGGGACTGGTCTCTCCCGAGAACATGTCCAAGTATACGATTGCCTCCTGATCCATGTAAACACAATGAAGCGCTCTAGAATTCCCATTTTTCTTAAGGCTAACAATTGCTTGTTATGATCCATGCAATCAAATGCATTGGCAACAGTGAAAAAGAAAACATCTCTCTGGTAGTCTCTGCTCTCGAACAAGATCAATTTGCCATCAGCAGTGATATCCCTTGTTCAACATCCTGTTCAGAATCCTACTTGAAGTTCTTGAATCTCTCTGTCAATGCATTACTGCAACCATTGTTAAATGATAGAAAAAATTACTTGCATGTGAAATCAATAATATTGCTCTATAATTTGCACATTCTGCTGGGTCACCTGTCTTTAGAATGGGTACAAATATGGATCACTGCCAGTAGTTGTCTTTCAAAATTCTTGGCAGAGGTGAATCCTTTCAGTGATTCTTCAACTTGAATACCCATTGAAGTATTTCAATTATTATCCCATCAAAAATATCTACCTATCATCTATCTATATAGTCCTTGAAGTTAGGAGCCCTGGTGGTATAGTGGGCTCCATGTTGGGCTCCTAACCACAAGATCACCAGTTCAAAACCACCAAGTGCTCCCTGGGAGAAAGGTGAGACTTTCTATACCTATAAAGAGTCTATATAGTCTCTGAAACAGGGGCAATTTTACCCTGTCTTATGGGGTCTCTGAGAGAGAGAGAGAAAGAGAGAGACAGAGAGAGAGAGAGAGATTCAAAAAGATCATGGGAAGATTCCATTATCTCTCAATCAATTTTTTCCACAAACTTTGGGAAAGACTCATAGCTACCAGTTCATATATGCACAGGCCTATTGCAAACAAATTGGTATAAGCGTGTCTGTGTGCTCAGGGGATGGCTACAGACAACTCTCTCAGTCATACACTTATCTTAGTCCATGAGGGTGCCTCTAACCAAAGAGTCCATCAAAATAGTGGATTCCAATAGGATCTGCTTTGCCAGTTAAACCAAGGCAAAGAGCTCTGCTCAGAAAATTATGACTAACAGTTTGGAGGATCTCAAGAGAATATATTTATTATATATTCTCAAAGTACCCAGGAAAATGATGGGTTTATATGAAAAGGCTTTAAGAGACTTGAACATTATATGGGTAAGAAAGAAGCCAAGAAAATTCACCAAGGAAGTTTTGCTGCTGCTGTTGTTGTTGTTGTTGTTGTTGTTGTTTGCTTTTGCTTTTTTATCACAACAATTTACCTGAACCTTCTATGAGGGTAGCTAAGGGTTGTCATATGATAATGTCACTGGAAGCCTTAGCTCATCCACCCTACCGCCCTGATCTTGTCACTTCAGACATCTTTGTTCCCCAAACTCAAGGAACATGGTTTCAGACCTTAAGGGATGCCCAAATTGACATTTTTACATAGAAGAAATTGAAGAGCACAGAGTTCTTTGGAGAAATTTTACAGAGAAAATATCACCTTTAGAACCATGTATACCTGGGTGGAGGATATATCATTGAACAATAACATCACATTTTATTTTTATTAAATAATGGCTTACATCATTTTGTAGTAATGCTTTTTTAAATTTTTTTCATTTGTAAGGAAAAAGATAGAGCGAATCACTGGTTCTGTTTCTCTAGAACAACGCCAAGGTCTGCAAACTGCGGCTCAAAATCTACCTGGGGCTCTTTCAGTACATACCTATGACTCTGAAGTGAAATGGGAGGGTTTTAAAGGATGCTATTCAGATAATGGTGAGTTAATTATATATGTGTGTATATATATATACATATATATATGGCTCTCAGATCATTCTTAAATTGTTGTAATGGACAGGATTGACTCTTTTGTCTCAAAAGTTGGCCAACCCTGGATCTAGAGGAACTTAAGACAGTGGAAATGCGAGAGGTGACCACTCTTTATCTCAAGCGGGATTTCTGTCTGCTCCAGGCCTCCTCACTGGCCACCCTAACATTTGAAACTCTTCCTACTCTGCTTTCTCTTTCTTCTCCCTCTCCTCCGAAGAGGTCAGACCTGCCTACAAACCTGTCTACAAAGGTTGTAGACGCCTTTCTCTATGGCTCCTCCCTTTCCCGTTCTATCCAAGGCACTTGCCATAATAAATAATGCACTTCCCCAGCTGTCCTGCCACCTGCTTTCAGGAAGACCGGAGGTGACATGCTTGGAGAGCGAGGTGGAGGCTGTGGACCTAGAGGTAAAGGAAAGCAGAGTGTAGCAGGAACTTCAGAGCTTGGTGAGCCTCTTCTGAATTGCAGTGTCGAGACCTGATGATCAGAGACGACCTGGCTTTCCCAAGAATAACAGAAATCTGGGGATTTCCCTTCACTTCTGTGGTAGGAGGGGCCAGAGCCAGATTAATGCCACAGCTTGTCTGTGTCTGTGTGCATTGCTATCCTCCTTGTGTGTCAAGTTAGTGGTGCTGTGGCACAGCAAGAACACAAAGCTCTGGTTCTCAACTTTCCTTGTGCCCAGCCCTTTCATACCATAAAATTAGCTTCATTGCTACTTCTTAACTGTCATTTCGCTTTTGTTATGAATAGTTAAACCCCCAGGTTGAGAACCACTGCAATACATCTTGAGGGTTAACTCTGTGCCAGGCACTGGCCTCCAGGCTTCCTAATTCATTCAGAATGCTAGTAGTGAGGACCCAAGTTCATGAGGCACTGTCTCGAGACACTTTATTTTGAAAAATAATTTACATCCTGCCTTGCTTATAGCAGCACTTTGTCTGTCTTAAAGCAAACATGCTCAAAGCTGCCGTCTCATGGAAATTCTCTCTGCTCTCTTGCTGACTGCAGGCTTCCTGCTTCTCCCAGCTGCATCTCCGTTTTCTTCCTTGAATGGAGCTAACAAAGGTTTCCTTTCTTGCCCTCCCATGCTGCGAATGTTTCAAAAAACAACAACATATCACCCAGGACACTGGAACCAGAGCAACCTGGGCCTTCTTCAAAAGCGTGTCTTGTGTTGTCCACTCCGGGAGTCTCTGCCTAACAGGTATTTTTGCCGTTTTCCGAGTCAACATCCCAGCTTGGGCGAAGGCAGGGAAACCTTCCTTCACCCCTCGTTGATGAGAAACTGATCTGTGCACTCCCAGCTCCTTTGAACCCTTGACTGACTTCGTGGTCTTGTCTGTGCACTTTTCTGAGATGCTGCTTGTTTAGAAATCTCAAACCTCTACACCTTTTTATTCCTCCGCTTAGTGAAAGGCTTAATTAGGAGCAAAATGTGTCTTTGCATCATAAACACATTTTAGAAATTAACAGGAGTCCCTGGCCCAGGCTAAATACTCACCAAATGTGTTAAAATCAGCAGTTTGATGTTACCCATAGAGACAGCTGGTAGATGGGGAGGGAGAGGAATTGAGGGAGTGTCTCACAGCTGGAAAACCCAGCAGGAAGCTACAACTATTGGAGACTTGAGATTAAGCAAACAACAAAATATGAAAACAGAAAGAATGAATGCATAGGAGACCAGCCCACCTGGGTCACGGACCTAGTAAGGGAGACATCTCAGAGCAGATAAAATTCATTACATGGAGTTGTTTAAATAGTCAACTCCACGTGCTGAAATCAAATGTAAACTCCACAAAATGCTTATTGTTATAACTTCTGTGCATGCGTGCAGTGGCATTACCAAAACTTTTAGTGAACCCACTCCTAATCACATCAGAAGCTATTTACTATAGATTTTAGCCACAGAGTTGCCAGAGTCTGGGTGGTTGATAGCCTTGGGCCTATCTACATCTCTCCTGGAAACAGAGAGCAACATAAGAACGAATGAGTGACGGTAGATGCTTCTATCTGTATTAACTCTCAGAAAAGACTGGCGAACAATGAAAATTGTTTTAGAAATCACATAATGCCAACACAAAATACTATAAAGGCTACTTTTAAATAAGCTGTTTCCTGGTGTCTTCTGAATTTTAGTAAGTTGGAAATTTAATAGAAGATAAACAACATGAAAGAAGAATGATAGTTTTGTCCATGTTAATAAGGGCAGAAATACTCTGGCAATCTCATTTGATCAAGATAAACCAATTGTCTTCAAGTAGGTTTCAACTCATGGTGGCCCCAATGTGCATCAGAGTGGAACTATGGTCCATAAAGTTTTAAATGGAGAATTTGGGGAAGTTAATTGCCAGGCCTTTCTTCTGAGGTACCTGAGAAGGCTGCCTCACCTCTAACCTTTCTTTTGGTTAGTACTCAAGATGTTGATCATTTACTCCACTGAGAGAGTCCAAAGTGAAAACAAAATGTCACAACATGTGATAGAAGAGACTTGATAAAAGGGTTTGTTGGTTTGTTTGTTGGTTTGTTTGTTTCTAAGATGCAAGTACGACGACCTTTTCTCCCATTCCTCCTCAGAGAAACAGAGAGGGTGTCTCATCAGTTGTCAAGAAAGAAAATCGTAACAGCTCACTGCCATTGAGTTCTGATTCAAAGCCACCTCGGTGACATAACAAGCTACATGTTTGGCTATTAACCACAGGGTCTGCAGTTTGAAGCTGTTAGTTTCCTGCATTGGGTTACCGCCATTCTTTGCTTCACTGCTTCACTGAAAATTCACACAACAGAAGGACTTTTGCAATCCAAGTGAGTTTTTATGAAGGAAAGGGTAAAGCTTGGGTATTACAATGTCAAAGAGTACATGCTATTTCTGGGAATTGTTCCAGGCCCATAGAAGCTCGTTTGCACATGGGGTTGGGAGAGGCACAACTGGCAGGAAAAAAACACATGGAAAGGGAAGCATGAAAGTCCCACAGGCAGATCTGGGGGATTCCTGGAAGGAAAAAAAGGGGTGGGGGATTGTTTCAGATGGCCTGCTGGTGTTTATGTGCCTGGCATAGGAGAGACTCTCAGCCTCCACCTGAAGCCTGCACCTGAGCAAGAGCATAGGAGACAAGCTGGCATGGGGCAGAGCGTGAGAAAGTTGACTGACCACATTGGCTAAGTGAGGCACGTCTGTGTGATGTTAGGTGTCCAGGTTGCAGTTTGGGACTGCTTAGGTTCCACCTGTGCTGGGGTGTGAGAGGAGGGGGCTGGGGCTTATTTTGCACGGGCCCGGTTCTGGATTTTCCTATCGCTATCCCGTGGCTGCCTGATTTCCCTGTAACACCTCTGTTGTAGGCCCCATTCAGACACTGGGGAGCCAACCTCCACCCCCTTTGTCCCTAATGTAATTACCTAACAGAGTCACCAGCTGTTCTGTGGGGGGAAATATGAGATTTTCTCCTCTAGTAAATATTTGTAGTCTCAGAAATCCCACAGGGGCAGTTGTACTCAGTCCCCTAGGACTGCTATGAAAGTTGTTGAGCGAGGTACCCACACATTAACAACTGCCCAGAGAGTCATATCTCTGTGTGAAGGAAGGCTAATGTTTCCTCACCTGGCCCAAATGCTTGCCAACATGCAGCCTTCTGAGTGAGGAGCAGTCAGACAGCTCTCAGGAGAGTTTGAAATATATTCCCAGATCTCACATACACAAACATAGAGGTTAGACCGGCCCTCACATGGAAATCGCTTAAAGTAGCCATCCGGCTGCTTGTGCATATGATAGTATAGACATCCGGCTGCTTCCGTGTGTATGACAGCAAGGCAATGGTGGCAAACAAAGGATGGAAATTGCTCTGGCCAGAAGTAGTCAACTGTGGTTCACCACGAGCAGTAGGACCAAAAAGAAAGTGGGTGGAGGAGATTCGCTATCAGACACTGCATCACTCTTGTGAGTGTGACAATCTGGGGACGCCTCCAAAGAATATATAAATACTCCTAACAAAACAGGAGCCAGCATTAAGTATTGCTGTCCTTGAGTCTATTGCTGTGAACACTGTATATATTTTTTAAATTTTTGCATCACTGCCCTCTGGTGATCAGGGGAGCCACTCAGTGCTGCCCCTGAGAGCCGCAGCTGGATTTGAACTGCCAAGTCCGTAGGCCGCAGTCCCACACTCAACCACTTATGCCACCAGGGCTCAGTCAACACTGTGTATTTTTAATCTTCCAACCTAGGGGATTCATCTGCCAGCACTTTATCTGGGAGTATTCTGCTGTGATCCACAGGTGTGCATTGGCTCATTTTCAGAAACCATCCCCAACGTATGACAAACTGGCTGGGACCCCTCCCAACACCCAACTTTCCTTCCATGGCAAGATTCAGTGAACTTCCACTTGTCCTCTGGGCATGGAGAGGAGTCTCTGTTTCCTATCTCTCCTCCTAGTGGGCACTAACTAGAGTAAAGAGCAAAATTTACAGAGACAAGAACAGGGCTGTGTGAAAAAGGTAGCTCACAGATTAGCAAAGACAGAAGAAAGAAAGATACTACCAGGCATCTGGAAAGCTACGGTTGCCATTTCCTGAATGTCAAGACAGTGCTCGCAGGCGCTCTTGTGGCATCAACAGTTAAGCACTCTTGTACAGGCCCCAAAGTTGGAGGTTTGACCCATTCAGAGGCATCTCTGAAAAGAGGCCTGGCAATCTGTTCCCAAAGTTCACCCCACCTCCAACACTCAAGGGAGCTGCTCTACTCCACGTGCATGAGTTCGCCGTGGATCAGAATCCGCTGCACACAAGCAAGCAACGTAGTCTGTCATTAAAACAACAGGGCTTCCCCTCAAAAGTGAAAGCATGCAAGTGAAATCACAACCTCAAAGGGAAGACTTCTTCTGGGCCTGAACCAACCAATCACCAGGTCTCATCTAGCCTGAACACGTTAGGCTAAGTCAGCATACCCAAAGGGTGGAGTGGCGGAAAGGGGGAGAAAAAGATCAGGATCTTGTCAAAAGCCAGAAGGGGATATTGTATAGGTTTGGTTTGGGATGAGAAAGGGTAGGCGAACCGTAGACCTCCCCTCAAGAAAGAAAAGTGATATATGTATCTTAGCTTTGTCTCTGGAGTAGATAATCACTGGCTTTGGTCACAGGTATGTAAAGTAAGAGTCAGAAATAGAGCCCAGGAAGGAAACACTCCAGGGGGCCTGAAAAACTGCCCTGCCAAGATCCATAGAGCATCAGTATATCAAATGAGCCCTCAAGGTCCAGGTCTGTCAATTCTACTCCCTTCAGAAGCAATGGGTTCTTTAAAATGCATCTATGCCATATTTAAATGAGGGCAACCTATCAGCCTCTCCTCAGAATTTACAGATGGAAAATGGCTGAGGGTTTTTCTTAGTGAAAATGACAAATAACAGGTTTTGTCAGTTGAGATATGCCATTCCCTAAATCTTACTGAAAGGAAGGGGATTTGCATCAATTAACTGAGTATGTTTAAAGTCTCTTCTAATTTTTCCCAGACCTCCATCATGTAATATTGCACAAGCTTCAGGCCTAGAGGAGATAGGAGTGCTTCTTAAGGGTCTTCCAAGGGACTGTGTTTCGTTGGTTTCTGCTCTCATGGAGAATGCAGACAGACCTTCTCTCATAGGAGGATAGGGAGGTTAGGAATGTGCTTCTGTGAGGGAGATGTGGTGTATAGCAGCCATCTGGCTTTAACTGAATATTTACCATGTGCCAAAGACGGGATTTGTCATATGGTACCTCATTTCCTTTTCGTAACAATCATATAGCACTACAAAACAAACCAACTTTATGTCAACTCATAAATGCCAACCCTGTAAGAGAGGGTAGAATAGTCCTTGTGAGTTTCTGGTACTGTAACTGGCCTTTGCCATGTCTCAGAGACCATACACAATTACAAACCATGAAGAAACCAAAGATGGTTCAAGCAAGGGATCAAATTAAAAAGCGAGAAAATCTCCACAAGGAAGAGATAAGAAGAAATTCAAAAGACTCATAATTGGGTCCTCCAAAATCAATTAAAGTATAAATAAAATTTTAGAAGAATTTGGGAAAGCAGTACAAGAGCAAAATGATACAATAACAATTAGCAACCATGTAAAAATAGCAAGTAGAAATCCAGAAGATTTCACAATTGGTGATACATTAGAAGAAGAATGGAGTAGAATTGAATCGATGCATAACAGAAAATATTTAATAGAAGACAAACCTATTGATAGCAATTGGTTAGAGAAACAATCAAAAAAGAAAACTTAATAAACCCCAAGAATGATATGATCAACAGTACCAACTTAAACATTACTAGCGGGAAAAAGGAAGGAGGAAGCCAGCAAACCCAGGGAGAAGAAAAGAGCAAGAGGATTTGATCAAGTGCAATGTAACCAAGAGGATTTACTCAGAATCAAATGAAGGCTGAAAGCGATAGTGGAACAGTGGTAAAGTAAAAGAAAATAGAGGAAAGAACTAGAAGGCAAAAGATATTTATAGAAATATAAATATAAGCATGTATATATGTAGTATATTAATATATAAAAATAGAGATATAGGTCTATGTACATATATGTTAAGTATCAATGTAGCAGACAGACATTGGACCTCTACTCAACTCCTCCCACAATGCAAGAACACTTTGTCCTAATAATCTGGCATTCTGTGATGCTCAACTTCCAGACACCATCCCTGAAATAAAGATGGTGAAGAAAGCTGATGGTGCCTGGTTGTTAAAAGATACAGTATCTTGGATCTTAAAGGCTTAAAGTTAAACAGCAGCTATCTAGACCCAGTGGCATAGTGGTTGAATGCAGGACTGCGGCCCACTGGCTTGGCAGTTCAAATCCAGCAGCACCTATCCAGGAGAAAGGCTGGGCTTCCCACTCCCACCAGAGGGCAGTGATGCTCCCCCCCCCAAAAAAAATAAAAGGTTTATTGGCAGAATACTCCAAAACCCTAAAAAAAATCACCAAAGTATATCATAATCATAATAAAAAATTCCAACCCCTAAAGCATATCATGATCAAACTTCATAAAACCAAAGAAAAAGAATCCTGAGAGCAACTTGGAGAAAATGAAATGCTACTAATAAACTGAAACCTAAAAGACTAAGCTCTGACTTTGTAGCAAAAACCGTGTTGGCAAGAAGACATTGAGATAGCAGAAAAATTGAGAGGAAAACAAATATTGCCAACAAAGGAACATATGAGAATGAGTTAAAGAATATTGACAATAGCGTTCCAGGTCATACATGCACAAGTTTCCTCCAAACAAAAACTAGTTTTAAATGTTTCTTGATTGGAGGTGACTGCAGATCAATTCTCAAGGTGAATACACTTTCCTTAGTCTTGTAATGCTAACAAAAACAAAATAAGAAAAGCTTCGATCAAAACATAGCGGCTCTCAGGAACAGTGCTGGGTAGCTCCCACAACCACCAGAGGGCAGTGATGCCCCCCCCCCAAAAAAAAACATTGCCTGCTAAAGGGTGTCTGCTAGGTCAGTTCAACTTGCGGCAGTGAGGTCACCTTAGGTGGTTAAGGCAATTGTTCTGTGGAATTCCAAAGGATAATCTTGGTAGGTTTTCTTAAAGAACATAGGAGGACATTGGGGCCTTATGACAAAATTTTAAGAAAATTGCATTGCTAAGAAAAAGATCAGAGATCTTTTTTGCCTCATCACAACAATACACGTGTTCATTTTTCAAAAATAGCAAGGGCTGTCCCGTCATAATTTGTTTGGAAACATCTCCCCTTTCACCCTCTAACCCATATCTTTCTCTTCAGAGATATTTTTTTATCTCAAAACTCAAAAAATTTTTCAAATGAACATGATTTCAGTTCCTTACAGAGACTAAAACTGTTATTTTAATGTGTTATACGCAGCTGGAACATAGGATTCCTAAGAAAATGATTGGAGCAGGACAGATAAATCCCTCAAGACCAATAATGAGAGTAGCAATTCCAGGAGAGTTAGAGGGAAGGTGGAGGGGTAAAGGGGAAACAGATCACAATGATCTACATATAACCCCGGTCAGTTTAAGACAGGAAAAAATAATAAGAATTTATAAATTATCAAGGGCTCATGAGGGAGGGAGGGGGGAAATGAGCTGATACCAAGGGCTCAGGAAAGAAAATGTTTTGAAAATAAGGATGGAAACATATGTACAAATGTGCTTGACACATGGATGGATGGATGATGATGTAAGAGTTGTATGAGCCCTCAATAAAATTTTTTTTTAACAAAAAGATTGGAGAGGTGGAAACACTGCCTTCAGAAGTATAAAGAGCTACATGGGGAATATTTGGAGGCAGGGAAACTTTACATTTTGTTATTTTTGTTAATAAAAGTTTCTGAAAATACAGAGAAATGCTTTTGGGGTTTGTTAAATCATTTTATTGGGGACTCACACAGCTCTTAGCACAATACATTCATACATTGTGTCAAGCAAATTTATATACTTGTTGCTATAATCATTTTAGATCTTTTTTTTTTTTTTTTAGGCATCACTGCTCTCAGGTGGTGGGAGTAGGAGGCCCAGCCTTTGCTCCTTGGAACTGGAATCGAACCTCCATCCCAGTGGGCCGCAGTCCCGCGCACAACCACTACGCCACCAGGGCTCAGCCCTGTTGCTATAATCATTTTGTTAACATTTTCTTTCTACTTGAGCCCTTGGTATCAGCCACTCATTTCCCTCTCTTCTTCCCCCACCTTCCTCCCTCACGAACCTTTCATAATTTACAAATTATTCCATGTCTTCACTGACCGAACTCTCCCTTCACCCACTTTTCTGTTGTCTGTCCCCCAGGGAGGAGCTTATATGTAAATCACTGTGATCTGTTCCCCTTTTCTCACCCCACCTTCCCCTTACCTGCCTGGCATCCTACTTTCATTACTGGTCCTGAGGGTTTATCTGTCCTTGATTTCCTGTGTTTCTAACTCTTATCTGTACCCATTTACACACCCTGGTCTAGCCAAGTTTGTAAGGTAGAATTGGGATCATGATAGTGGAAGGGGGTGGGGGGGGGCGGAGCCGGAAGCTAGAGGAATGCTGTATATTTCATTTGTGCTGTACTGCACCCTGACTGGTTCATCTCTTCCTTGGGACCCTTCTGTAAGGAAATGTCCAATTGTCTCCAGATGGGCTTTTGGTCTCCATTCTTCACTCACCCTCATTCACATAAGTATGATTTTTTATGCTGGATCTTTGATACCTGATAACTGATCCCATTGTCACCTCATGATCACACAGGCTGGTGTGCTTGTTCCATGTGGACTTTGTTACTTCTCAGCTAGCTGGTCACTTGTTTGTCTTTAAGCCTTTAAGCCCTCAGTTGCTATATTTTTGGATTGCCAGGCACCGTCAGCTTTCTTCACCACATTTGCTATGTACCCATTTTGTCTTCAGCAATCATGTTGGAAAGGTGAGCATCAGGGAATGCCAGTGTTTTTGCATCGAGGGAGTACTTGAGTAGAGGGCCAATTTCCATCTCTGAACAATGTTTTTAAAAAAAATTTTAATTAAAAGATCATTACATTGAGGAGTATTACAAATCTTTTTACAATCCATGCATTTATTTCATCAGGAATATTGGCATATATGTTGCCTTCATCTATTTCTAGCCATTTACTTTCTATTGAGCCCTTGGTATCAGCTCTTTACCCTCCCCACCATACCTCCTTGGCAGATTATAAATTATTATTATTTTTATATCTTACTCTAATGGCTGTCTCCCTTCCCTTATGCTTTGTGTTGTTCTTCCCTCTGGAGAGGGGTGCATAGTTAGGTGTCAATCATTTTTTTGTTTCCCCTTTTATCCTTCCTCTCCCCCCCTCCCCGCCACTTATCTCTTCCCTTGCTTCCCTTGTCTGTCTTACATAGGTAGGCAAATTATGACATAGACCAAATAAAAAGAAAACAAAAGACTTAAAGAAGGAAAAGGAAGAAAAAGAAAGAGAAGAATACACACACACAAACACACAACTCCAAGTCTGTTCACTGACCTTCATGACTATCTCCCCACTGGTTATGGGGGTTCTCCCCTCCCAGCCTTAAGTCCTTTTGGGGCGCTCTTCAGGGGCTTCGTAGCTGTGCTGTGCTTCAGTTGCTGATCTGCTTTGTTCCCATCCAGGTTTGCCCCCCTGTGGGGGGTTCAGAGTGCACTACCTCCCTGCTGAGTGGCCCAGATGTGCCCTTTGCTGTACTTTGCCCCAGTGAGGGGGTGCCATGACAGGAGCTGTGTCGTCCCCTCGGTGTCCCAGCTACTCCCTGCAGGGATGTCATCCTCTGAGCCTGGTAGGCCAGTATGGGGTCCAGACCGACTGTCCCTTTCTCTTCTTCCTTCCTAGTCTGCTTCCTTGTGAGCATGGTATGCTGGCCCCTCTCCCCAATCTGTGAGTTTGGCGTTGTTCTCTGTCACCCATATTTCTAAGAAGGGGCTCAGATAGGGCCAGCCTTGTAGCTGTCTCTTCTACTGCATCCTCCACCTGGCCACCTTTCCCTCGTGGTTTGGTGCATTGTGGTAGGGTTTGTATGCCCACTCCCAATTTTGTGGAGGCAGAACCAATACTCTCCCCCCTGGATGGGTTAGTGCCCTGCTCCCCACCATCTCACTTCTGCCCCCTCCTCCTTTCCTCCCTCCCCCCACCTTCCCACATCCCACTTCTTTGTGTTGGAACTACATATACCTCCTTGTGTTTGAGCTAACCTCCTCCCAATTCCCTGTACCTCTACGAGTATTGCGAGATAGGAGGCTTCTCTCCTTTACCTACTGTTCTGTTTACACTTACCTCAGGGGACTCATGTTATACTTCTTCTTTTGTGATTGGCTGACTTCACTTAGCATAACCTCCTCCAATTCTTCTCATCAAACGACATGTTTCATGTGATCATCAGTGTTTTTCAGTGATGCATAGTACTCCATTGTGTGTATGTGTCAATGTTTACTGAACCACTTGTCCACCAATGGGAATTTAGGTTGTTTCCAGTTGTTTGTGATTAGGAATCGAGCCACAACTGACATTGAAGCACAGACAACTGGTCTGGTTTATTTCTTATCTTTTCTGGATATATGCCAGTAGAAGGATAGTTATGTCATAAGGTAATTCAATTTCCATTTTCTTTAACTAGTGCCATATCGCTTTCCATAAAGTCTCTGCATACATACCTACAAGACAGCCCCCCACCCCCGCAGTGCAGGAAAGTCCCTATGTTGCCACCTCCTCTCCAGCATTTGTTCAGAGGAATGCTTTTTGAAGTAATATAATAGATGTGCAAAAACTTCCCTCAAAGATGAGGGTGACATTCAGATATTTCCAGATACACAGAAATTAATCAAAATTGGGAAAACTAAACCTGATCTTACAAGAAATACTAAAAGGAATCTTTAAAACAAAAACAGCAATGTCAGAGAACAGCCTGAGATTAAGACATATAAAGAGAGTATCTGGAAACCAACCAAGAAAAATAATTTTAAAAATAATTTTAAAAAACCAACAAACGGTTGAGCCCCGGTGGTGTAGTGGTTGTGCGTGGGACTGCGGCCCACTGGGATGGAGGTTCAATTCCGGCTCCCAGGAGCAAAGGCTGGGCCTCCTACTCCCACCACCTGAGGGCAGTGATGCCTGAAAAAAATAAAATAATAAAAAACCAACAAACAAACTGACAAACTTAGAAATAGGGAACCAGAGACATCAATCTGTAAAGAACTACAAAGTAAAGGGGGATAAGTGGTGGTTCTAGAACTTTCCATGAAAGAGGAAGTCATATAGTATCAAGTTAGAAGAGATTGAGAGTTCATCTGAGATCTCTCCCTGCCTCCTGAGCAAAGAAGAGTAGAGAAAATCAAAGACACATGGAGATAATTAGTCCAGGGAGGAAGATAGAAGAAAGGTCTTACATTACAGGGACTGCAGTCAAGGTTCCAAATCAAAACGTGTATGAATTATTTACTAGAAACCCATTCGCTCTGCAAATTTTTACCCAAATTACAATAAAAACTCAAAATAAATAAAATCATAAAGATGGAAGATTATAGGTGTGGAAATTACAATTATAGAAATGTCCTATAGCAAAATTCTCCTCTGTCCATCACTAAGAATTCGAAGCTGGGCTCAATAAAAACAATTGTTAGCTGGGTGCAGGACCAGGCCGTGTTCCATTCCATTGTACATCAAGCTATTGTGAGTTGGAACCTACTTGATGGCACCTAATAGCAAAAGCATTAAGACAAGAGTAGAAATCACTTAAATGGCAATGAGCTTGGATTTTGACTTTGGTTAAGCTGAGAGTGAAAGAGTAAATTATAAAGAAGAACAGCGAGAAGGACATCTATGCAGCTATGGAAAGTTAAATCTAGAAACCTCAAAAAAACTCACTGTCGTGAAGCCACTTCTGGCTCAAAACAACGCTACATACAATTTCATTACAGGAACAGATGACTTCGTATTTCTCCTCGGAAGCAGCTGGGAGCTTTGAACGACTGTGATTGTGATGAGCCTCTCAATGTCCAGCCCACCGTACTGCCAGGGCTCTTTAAAGCCAGAACGTGCCATTAAAAACACTTAAGTCAGGCTGAGCCCCAGTGGCACAGTAGTTGTGCGTGGGACTGCAGCCCACTGGTATGGAGGTTCAATTCCAGCAGCGGCTCCACAGGAGCAAAGACTGGGCCTCTTACTCTCGCCACCAGAGGGCAGTGATGCAAAAACAAAATCATTTAAGTCAGCAGTTCTCAATCAAGGGTGGTTTTTCCCACCAGGCAACATTTGGCACTGTCTGAAGATAGTGTTCATTGTTACAACTGGGGACAGAAAGAAGGTGGAATTGGTATTTAGTGGGTAGAAACCATGAATGCTGCTAAATGGTAGCTAACACCGAATAAGTCCCTGTTGACCTGCTCTGACACAAGGTAGGCACAGTCTCTCAGCTGTAAGCCTCCATAGTGGCGTAAGGTTAGGTTTCTGGGTCACAAGACACCAAACCCTTCAAATCCGTTCCAGGTCACAGCAACTCAATATAAGGTTTCTGAGGCTGTAAATGTTTACAGGAGCAGATAGCCTCATCTTTCCCCTGACGAGAAGCTGGTGACTTTCAATGACCAGATTTACAGTTAACAGGTTAACATTTACCTGGCAGCATCACCAGGGCTTCCTAGAAAACTCCCAAACCAAAGGCACTGCCATCAAGTTCAGTTTATTCTGGTTCAAGGTGACCCTAGAGTAAAGTGACCAGATTTTAAGCAGGACACCATTGATTGGGGAGTGGGGGGAGTTCTTAATTAAAAGTTTGATCTATATGGAGCACACTATTTTCATTGAATGTAAAAATAGTGTTGTAATATATTTATTTTAATTTTAAACTGCCATGAGACGTTGTTAAATTGTTAAAAAGAGGGATGTCTGGTCACTTTACCATAGACTCTGGATCCACTTTGGTTTTCTGAGGCTGTAAATCTTTGCTGGAGGATAAAATCCCACCTGTCTCCTGTGCAATCATCAATGAATTCAAACTGTCGACTTTGTGATTCGTAGTCCAACTTACAGTCCACTATGGACTACCTCGGCAATCCAGGTTAGGGTTTTAGTGACTCAACAATTTAAGGCCTGGGAGAGAACAACCAGCAATTGCTTCTGCATCACCCAGCCTTGCTCTTGGGTTAGCCAAACCTTCCTTGATCTTGGCAGGGCAATGCCAAGCCTGCTAAGCTGGGTGATTCACAAAAACCCCTCAAAAATTTAGCCAATGACCAGCAGAGAGGAGCAAGAAAGAATTCCAAAGATGACTAACAAAGAAGAAAGCGGATCAGAGGCATTGCAGAGACATTACCAAACAATACAGAAAAGGCCACCTGTCAAAAGCCTCAGGTTGAGGCTCCGTGCAGGACTAGTAATGGGTGGCACAAACTACCAGGTGCTTCCTCTCACCTTGCTTCTCCAGGCACTGGGAAGGCCTTAATGGAATGGTGGGGTGCTCGGTAGTGTTTAGTGAGGCAAAGCTGAAGACATCGTGTCAATACATTTTCTCCCAAGGTATCAAAATGCTATTTGCCATCTTTCCTGCCAAGTGGTGGCGGGGGTGGGCGGGGGGGAGAAAGAGAAATCACTGAGGCCCCCTGCTGGGTGTGCTAACAAAAATATCTGAGTAAGTGTTCAAAAGAACACTCTTGCTTTGATCGTGCAATGAGGCTGGAAGCTGCATTTTTCTGATTACACTACATCTTATCCACTCTATAATTGAAGTCAAACCACATTTCTTATCTATTCGAATGGAGGCCATTTTTTATTCTAAGCAGCATGTTAGAAAGTTTTATTTTCATTTCTTTTCTTTCTAACGAGTGCTCGGAGTGGAAAGTTTTCTGATGTAAACTGAAAGGAACGCTCGGTCCTCGGGAGTGGGTCACTGTGCTCTTCCTGTGAAGCAATGCTGAGCATGCCGATGTGAACCCATAGAGACCCCACTCTCGATTGTGTGAGGGATGCTAGGGATGTGATAAGTTAGTGGGAGGGGGGAGCCCTTTCCAGAGAATAAGATTAAAAACTGGGAGCCCAAACCTCTGAAGATCGTCAAGGTGGTTCTTGTCACTAAATGTAATTCCTGGAGGAGGACGAGGCGCAACATCCTGAATGGTTAATAATTCTGCATGCCTTTTTTCTAGATTGTTCCGCTTGCCATTTTCTGCAGGCAGTAGGTGAGGTGCTGCAATGGAAGCAGGGCAGCCTAGTACAGCAGTACAATTGATTTTTTTTTAAGAAGAAAACCAAGCTACAGAGCAAAAGAACAGCACAGGCAACCTCTAGTTGCAATTGCTATCCCTACATAAATGAGAGATGAAGAAAGATTAGTAAGTAATTTTACCAAAGTCTCATCTTGAAACATGCCAACTTCTGAAGCTTTGTTCCACAGGTAGGGGCACGACTTGGACAAGATGTAAACCAGTCACTTAAATATGTGCAGGCAGCACCAGTTAAAATGTAGGTGACAGTCACAGTAAATGGCACACTGTGTTAAAAAAAATTCATGTACATTATCACATTCAATTCTCATAATTGATCATTACTATTATCATCCCCATTTTCTAGAACAGGACACTAAGAACCCCAGAGTTTAAGAAATATGCCTAGGATTTTAGCACTAGCAAGAGGTATTCCTGAATATTCCAGTTCTCCTCTTTAGAGGCACATGATAGAGTTATACTTGCACTTTCTCTGAAATCATCTATGACCTTTTGACTTGCTTTAGCCAAGAAAACACATAGATGAGAGGCTTCATGAGCTCTCGGTGGAAGCTTGGGGAGCCAGTTTGATTTTCCAAGTTCTTTGTATCCTGATGTATGCTTGTTGGAATACAGCCTCTGGTAGCCTAGTTTATGAGGGATGAGTGTAGACCTCCTTCCCACTTGAAAGGTTGAGACGGACCCACAGAGAGGAGACAGAGCTCAGTTAGGGATGAAGAGGATATGCTTTGTTGGCAGTACTGAAGGAATTTTAGGAAGAGAAGGGACAGCAGAGAGAGAGAGAGATAGGAGCATCTTGAACTCCTGGGTGGTCCCATGGCCTGAGAGTTAGCCCAGAGAAGCCATACCCTGCATTGGGGCAGAGGGACATATACAGGGCTTTGAGCAAAGGACATATGTACCAATAAGGAGATGAGGCTTTCTGATGTTGCAGTTGCAGGGTCTGAGTCAGGATATGATTTGTGAGAACATACATCTGCTTCCTGGAACACTGAGGGAAGAGGTTGTACAGACCCGGCCCTGAGAGTGAAGCTCTGTGAAGGGGCTGTGCCCTTCGGGGAGATAAGCTCTGTGAGATGTCAGAGGAAGGGTTTACAAAGTTCAGCAGGTTGTTCACCTCTTTCTTGGTGAGGTTGATGCAAAAGGGGTGCAAGGGGCTGCCTGGTCCAGGGAACTGCCCAGTCCAGGGGGCTGCCTGGTTCGACCCTGGCCCATACACCTCCTACTTGGGAGTCTTAGGAGGAACAGAAAATAAACTTGTTCTGTATTTAGCTTCTATTTTAAATAGCTTTTCTAAAATTTTTTTTCTTTTTTTTTCCCTAGTCAATGCTCAGTTGAAGTAGAAAGTTTTGTGACATAAACTCAAAGTGATACCAGCTCTTCTATGGTTGTAGGGTTGTCTATGGGGGAAATATTGATTGGAGGAACATTTGCTAGCTTATCTCCACTTGTCCAATCAGTACTAGAGCTAGACTTTGAACCCAAGCAATTAATTTCCCAAGTCTGTAGTCTAAAAACTGCTGAATTCCCTTCCAATTCTGAGATATTTCCTCTACTGTCAAGAAGCTTACAACCTAGACCAAGTCATTGAGCAAAAATTGATGATGGACAAAGATGTAGGATGATCACATGGGATCACAAAGTGCCGTATAACTACATCATGGCAAAACTGCCGGGTACCTCACAGCTGCCAAAGCTGGGGCCAGACCATATCCAGGGATGATATAGCAGCCACATAAAATGGAGCGGGAAAAGAAGAAAAGAAAAAACAGACATGGGTAGCAGGGGAACAGGGCACTAATCCACCCAAGGAAGGGTATTGTTTATACGTCCATGGGAAATGAGGAACCAGATTTCAACACAGTGCTCCAAGACATGAATGCAACATACTAGCATGAAGCAGGAAACCAATAGAGAGATCTGAGTTGGCCCCAATCCCAACTATGTGGACAGCCTCCACTCCCCACAGAAGAATTCCCTTCAGAGCACAGCAATGAAGCTACAGCTCAGCGAGAGGGAAATGTCTGATCAGAGCACACGGGAGCAAATGAAGGGAGAAGAAGAGATAGTGGGACACATCCTGGCCCAGCAAACCTTGAGGACAATATCCCTGCGCCCAAAGCACAGAGAGAATCATAGGATAAACCCCACTATGAGACTTGACATCCCTCACTGACCCACTGGAGACACAATGCAGGAATTGCACTCAATCTGACCACACCACACTGAGACGAAGCACTAAGGTATGTCTGTTAGTCTGGGCAGACCGGAGAACAAAAATCCACAGATACACACACACACACACACACACACACACACACACACACACACACACATGATAGAGTTTTATATAAAGGGTAAGTATACTTTAAGAAAGCATCCCTATCCACACTTGTCTAAGTCTAAGCCCGTGAGTCCAACATTAGCCCATCCGTCCAACATCAATCTACAAAGTCCTCCTCAATCTCACGAAACACGTGCAACAATGCCAACTGCAGGAGAAAAACTGAATCAGTGAGTGTGTAAGCATCTCAGCACTGGCAGGGGTCTCTGCATTGCTGCTCCGGCACCCAGAGGTGCATCGGGGTAGATCCATGGCTTCTCCTCAAGATTGTCTTGCAGGAAGTGAGCCTTGCCAGCTGAAGCAGGGAACTGGCTAAGGCAGCTGTACCCTGGTCCGACCATCACAAAGCAAGAGACTCGAGAACTAGAAAGGCAAGGCTCACCAAGTCATTTATCTTTCTGCCCTTCAGCTCAGCCCACATGTGTTTATCAGTCAGGTTGGCACAATAAACCTTAACTATCTTGGTGTGCAACAAAACAGCACAGTGGACAGAGCAGTGGAAGTCCCCAGAGAATGCCAAGAATAGACTGAGGAGCCAGGGCGTAGCACTCCATCAGTCTCAACCAGAAAACACTCAAAAAGGTCAACAAACAAACCTTGAACTATTTATAGGCTTTTCTCTTTTTTCATTGTTTTTGTTGTTGTTGTTTTGTTTTCTTTTGTTGCTTTGTTCTTCCCTGTCTCCTTTTTTGTGCAGATCTATCCAGATAAGATAGGTGAGATAAATAAGCTAGAGGAGAAAACACAGGGACCAAAGGTAAAGTGATTGGTGACGGGCTCAATACATGTTATCTCTTATTATCATTATCATCATAATAAAGTGACCAGAGGTCCCATAATAAAGTGACATAAAGTTTCCAATTTTGGCAGGACAGTCCTGATTTTAAACAATTTTTCTGATTTTTTGAAAGAATGCATGACAAGCTAGGGAACGGCGGGAAAATGGGAATATATCGCCTCTACCCCTGGTCAATGGTGTCTTGCTTTACCAGTGTTAAAATCTTGTCACTTTGCTTTAGGGGAACATGGGAGAGGGAGAGATGGAGGAAAGGAAGTGGTGTTAACAACCTCAGGGACAAGGGAACAACAAGTGATCCAAAATCGGTGGTGAGGAGGGTGGAGGAGGCCTGGTAGGGCTTGATCAAGGACAATGTAATGGAGAGGAATTACTGAACAGAAAATGAAGGTTGAGCATGGTAGTGGGACAAGAGGAGGGTAAAAGGAAATAGAGGAAGGAACTCAGAGGCAAGTGGGCATTTATAGAGGTCTAAATACATGCATGTGTAAATATATGTATATATGAAGATGGGGAAATAGATCTATATGCATATATTTTTAGGTTTAGGATGAAGGTCACAAATGGAGATCGGGCCTTTACTCAAGTACTCCTTCAATGCAAGAACACTTTGTTCTATTAAACTGGCGTTCCATGATGCTCACCTTCCTGACACAATGGCTGAAGATAATTGCTTACATGTTAATGGTTCCAACATATTTTTTTCCACCTCACAGTTTATCTGCAACCTTTGGCTTGGTGGCTAACACCATTGAACCTTGGTTCCTAGCAGCAAACCCTCACCAGTTTCTAAACCTGACCCCCAGTTTCTAAAGCAGCCTCTTACCTGGCAGAATTCCTTTCCTCCTCTGTAAACCACTTTCTCCAGTGCAGGAAGAAAGAACTTTTTCTGCCCTGGAGACACCTCTCACTAGGGCCACTGTCCAAGGGTTACAAAGGCCTGTGCACCTCAGGCCTGAAAGGTCACTCAGGTGAGTGAGGCTGACACCCTGCCGCCAGTGACCTTCCCCCACCCTCATTCTTTTATAAAAAAACATATGAGATTGAAAATGATTATCAGACATATTCAAATGGAAGAAATGACACAGTTCAAAAACAGGGCAAAGATACACACATACATACACATTACTTCCCTCTGTACAGATCCTGCATCTATCTAGCTCCATGAGCTCTGGTTCTTGGAAGTCGAATCAATGGCCTAGCCTATCCTATTGCCTCCTGATCCAGGAGTTGTCACAGGCTTAGATCTGACCTACCACAATTGGACTCGTCTGCTGCCATATTCACCAGCCATGATCTCCCTACTTCCTCTTCTGTTTCCTAATCTAGCAGCCTGGCCACTCTCCTCTGACCATTTGACTCTCTTGCCGTCACAGATGACAAAGGTTGGGCAGGAGAGTCTCAGAAGCAGAGGGTCTTCAAGTCCCTCTAAGGGAAGGGCTCACAGGAGGCACCTCTGAACAAATAAGTTACTCTCTTATCAGAGCCTTGCCTTCTCTCCTAATCTCTGAACGGCTCTACTTGACCAAGCACAGATGCTAATCTCACTTATCAGATTCTTCACTCCCTGGCTTTCCCTTAGGCTATGCAGAAATTTTGTTCCAATCAGGGGAGGGACCATGGCTGTCTGAGTCAACCCATGAGCACAATCAGGGTGCAAGAGCAAGTCCAAGGAAAGGAGTGTGTGAATAAGCAGAAATGAATGATGTGTTCGTAGAAGACGTCATGAAAGGATGTGATTTAGATGAGCAAAGGATTATCCAAGGCATTGCAGAAGAAAAAGTCAGGAGGTATAAAGACAGCTATGTTAAGCTGTGCTCTCTCTCTCTCTCACTCTCTCTCTCTCTATATATATATGTGTGTGTGTATCTACACACATACATGTATGTATATATGTATACATATATGAATGGATATCAAGGATGCGGTTCATACATGGTAGAAATGGGTAAGTTCAATCTAGTTCAAGTCTGTGAATCAGCTGTTAAGCTGGAGCAATATTGCCTAAGACTACATGGTATCGTACCCTGGAAGATGCTGAAACTCTCCAGTGGGCTGGACATCTGATTACTCTTTAACCTGGATCATGGACTTTAGTACCAAATGTTTTAATCTGCAGGGAGGTGTTGAGTAACTTTTATTTTTTTCTGAAAAAGGGGACAGTAGGCCAAGGAAGTCTGGAAACCTATGAGGTATCACCTGTTCCTAGCTTAGCTGCTAGATTAGGAACAAAAAGAGGAAGTAGGGAGATCATGGCTGGTGAATGTGGCAGCAGACGAGTCCAATTGTGGTAGGTCAGATCTTAGCCTCTGATAGCTCCCAGGTCAGCAGGCAATAGGGTAGGCCATTGGTTCAAGTCCCTAGAACCAGAGTCCATAGAGTCAGATGCAGGATCTGTACAGAGGGAAGTAAAGATGTGAGTGTGAGTGTGTACATACACATAAAGATGCCTTTGCCCCGTTTTTAAACTGTGTCATTTATTTCATTTGAATATGTTTGATAATCATTTTCATCTCATATGTTTTATATAAATAAATGAATATTCTTATACTGAACTGAAGACCATCTAGAAGAAGAGACAGTCTGGTATACCTGTGCCTAGCATTTAGTTCATTCCTTTCATGTCACAACATTTTTAGAACATTTGTTGACCAGATTAATTCATTTTTTTAATTTAGAACGAACACTGATATCTGTGACAACATCATAATGACTTATAGTTCTTTGAAAAGCAACTTGTCAGGCTGCTCTTTTAGAAGAACTTCTAAATTGCCAGCCGGATGCCCTGGTGTCCTTTGCTGATTCCAGGCTGCTCCTCCGCCACTTCTCTAAATTACCACATCACGTCTTAAAGGAAGAACTTTTATTTTTTAATGTAATCCATTTAACAACACAGTAATAGGTTCTAGTATTAGATTACATTGGCTGGAGTTGCCCAAAATTTGGCAAAAGCAGAGACTTTCGAATTGTGATCAGCATGTCCAGGTCTCCTTGATCTTGGGCAAATGACTTCCTTGAGTACGAAATTAGATAGAATGGAAATGCACGGAAAATTATAAGGAAAATTATATGAGCAAGCATTCAACCCTTTTCACACAGTGGTACAACCATAGTAAGTGTCCAGAAGTCTTCTTTTTCTTCCTATCCTCCTCTTCTTGCTTGAATGAGAATTGTCTTTTGCTAAGCTGAATGATGCCACATATCCATGTGCTGGCTAGGTTTTTGGAAAGAAGGACCCACATGCCATTTAGATGAAGGAAGAGAAGCCCTGGGGCTAAATTATATGGCCACTCAGGCCTTTGATCTCTTTCCAGTGCTTCATTTCTCTGGTCAGTGAGGGCGGCTCCTCCTTGATGTGGAATGACCCGGAGGGGGGTTGGGGGGGGTGGTTAGAGCAGGGGTCCACACAACTGCAAAGTGACAGACTAGCTGCGACACTGCAATGTGGCTCATCCCTTGTTAGGACAAGGATGGTAACAAGAACTGAAAAATGGCACAACACAAATCTATTCTTGAAACTAACGTTGTAATAAAAGTGGGAGATTTTGTAGGAACAGTTATCCCCAGAACTGGCTTCTTCTTATAATTGCACAGCATTTTTATTTTTCTTTATTTCTTTTGTTTAGAGAATCCTCTACCCGGGTCTGGTGTTGGCATACGGTGAAAATCATTTGGGCAGTCAGAAAGCAAGCGATATTCTAGCAGTGAGAGTGTAAATTTGGAATAGAGAAAGATATCACTGAGGATATTTTCTGTGGCGGATTAACTCTCCTACATTATACTTTAGGAATATTAAGGAATAAAAACAGTGAAACCAAGAATCCTAGAGAATAAGATTTGCATCTTGTGAGACAGAAATTCTGTGAGACACTGGTCTTGGAAGGGGAGTAATGTTGTTCTTGAAAGAGAAGGTGGTGCGTTTAGCAGCTTAGGGGTAAAAACTAAGGAACTGGTTTAGCATCTCACCATGTACAAGAAAGCCCTCTAAAACAAGTGATTAAATGTCCCCAAAAGAAGAGATTGGGAAAGTGAAAGGAACTCAAATTTCTTGCTGGGCTTCAATCCAATATTTTTACATTTCATTATCAAATTGTTTGCACCTCTTTTTCTGAGGATTCATAAAAGGGAAATAAAAGGAACACAGGTAAAATGGAAGCTTGCAAGATAGGTCCTAAAAAACACAGAAAATAATAACTGTCAAATGTCCCAATATAACCCATATGAGTAAACGGTATACTAGCCACCTATTTCATCATTCACAGAACCATCATTTCAGCTACTTGTATTTCACTATGAATTCAATGTAAATCATTTCATTTGCTCTTCACAAAAGTCCTATAAAGTAGGAATAATTATCTACCATTTTAAAGACTCAGAGGAAGATGTAGAAAGGTGAAGTGCTTATCCAATGAAACATGGCTGAAAAGGACAATGAGAACAGCAAATGCTTAGGAGAAGAGCTGAGGTTCCTAAATCTGCCATTTGTCAGCTATGCTGTACCCTATGAAAACCATGGCTTCCCGATCTATAGAGGGGAGTGGTGCTAACTAGCTCAGAGAAGGTCTCTATAAGGACGGAGTAAAGAAATGGATTTCAAATAAAGCACTCTGTCCCGTGTGGTATAAAATAGAGCCAACTGTGGTGCCAGACCAGGGTCTGATTTAAAATTCAGCATGCCTTCCTCTGCCCCAAGAGCCACGCATGTGTCGATAACATTGCAAGCACTGGAGGTCAGTGATTTCAGTCGTAAATGTATATAGCAGGTGGGGGCGAGGGATGGTGGGCTGGGTGGGGGAGGGGGAGAGAGAGAAAAAGAAAGAAATACCTTTAAATCACTTAGAACTCCTTTACTTTCAACTGCATTGTTGAAAATTGCCAGGAGATTTCTTTCTCAGCCAGGACAAGATAAGTAGAAACTTTCCATTCTCCATGATTGAATAGTATGCTTTGGTGGGTGTGTGTTTTCACGGTGGTAGGGGAGTGGGGAGTGAAGCATTTCAAAACAGTGTAAAGCCAAATGACACTTCATCTTCCCTGGAATGAAGAAAGCATGTTTTATTTGTTCAGAAGCATCTCAGACAGTGGGAATGTGTTTTTCTCAAGCTTCCAGAAAATCTTCAGGAGCTTGAATCAATGTAGTGAAAATTAAAATGAAACATTGACCTAGACGTTCCTGTTGGGGGAATTAATCTGGTGCCCCCAAAGCCCACACATGCATGTTGTCGTCAGGGGTCATTGAGTGGGTCCTCTGGAGAACAGAAGGAAACACTGCCCAGTTGGGTGCCAGTCTTGTCATTTTCTTAGGTTTGAACCCACTGCTGTAGTCACTGTGTCAATCCATCTGGTTGAATGGCTTCCTCTTTTTTTTCTGCCCCTCTACTTTACCAAGCATGATAGACTTTTCCAGGGACTAATCTCTCCGGACAACGTGTCCAAAGTTTATGAGACTGTGGCAGTCATGTGCTTATGTTAATTTTATGATTGAAATGTAGGGGTGGAGTCTAGCCTGTTAATCTGGAGAGAGCCATTGAGTAGCCAAGGAGGCCTCCGTGTGGGCATGTTTTTCTCCTGATATGTCTGGGAAATCTCACGATATTTCCCGCGTGAAGATGAGAAGCTATCTTCTCCAGTTGTCGGGAGTTAGTCTCAGAGACGATGAATCATGGACAAGACAAGATGGCAGCATCCAAGAAGCTGAAGGAGCCAGAGGAGAAGCCACACAGCTTTGCCCTGATGGAACCGACCTCTGAAGCTTGGGCAGCCACATGGAGACCTCTGCCAGTGATGAGTTGCTGTTGATGTACCCTGAGCCCTGGAAGTGAGGGGCCATATGGAGACCCCTGCCAGTTCCAGGATTCTGCACCCACTAACCTGTGACTTCATGAGTCGGAAGAAGACATTATATACTGGTTTTGGGCATATGGGTTATTATCGCACTTATGACTTTGAACTGGACTGGGCTCAATGTCCTGTTCCTCTTGTATATAAACCTTTTCCTTATATCTATATGCATCTCTATGAAATTTGTTCCTCTAGCCTACCCGGACTAACACAGAGACAGTCTCATCACAATCCTTGCTTTAAGGAGCATTTTAGCTGTACACCTTCCAACAACATATTTGTTTGTCCTTTTTGCAATCTGTGTTCCCTTCGATATTCTTCACCAACACCATAATTCAAATGCATCTATTTTCAATGGTCTTCCTTGTTCGCTGTATAACTTTGACATACATACGAGGCAATTGAAAAGACTATGGCTTGGATCAGGTACACTCCTATCCTCACAGTAGCTTTCTTACTCTTCAACGCTTTAAAGAGGACTTGTGCAGCAGATTGAACCAATGCTTTGCTTCATTTGATCTCTTGACTATGGCTTCCATGGGCATATATTATGGACCTATGTAAGATGAAATATGCAGCATATAATTTAGCATAGTATAAAGAAATCAGAGTATCATCAATGTACTTCTATAACTTAGCAAACCTTTTTAAAATGTGAGTGATACAGCCAAGAGCAAGAAAGAATGGTTGAACGTTATGTTGAAGTGGTAGCTATAACAACACTATCCAAGAGGCTACAATTGAAAGAAAGGGAACAAAATGATGCTACAAGATAAACTCAATTTTGTTTGTTAAAAAGACCAAATAAACTGGTGAGAAATAGTCTGAAATGCTGTTTGTAGGATGATGAACAATTTTTTACCCTTCTGGCTTTTTATTTTCTATCTTTCTAAAGTGACCATGACATTTCTTATAATGAAAGAGGTAATGAATATAATGATGAAGGTAAGAGCACTAGAAAAACAAAGAAGTTTGATTTGAAAGGCACATAGAATCTTTATTCAGAGAATTTGCTACTGCAAATAAAATAGTTTCATAAGGAAAGGAAAGAGTAATTTGATTGTTATACCATCGCAAAGCCCTTAAGACTAAATTTCTCTCAGTCTATCAATTTCACATTGATTTCATCTTGACATATAACATGTCCCTAGTTCTACAATAAAAGAAACCATGCAATATCAACGGTGACTTCCAGAGGACACATATACAGGAAGAGCCATGTTGATTGAAGATTAATTTATCAACAGGGCAGCTTATCATTGATATCCTACCTTTTATGAGACATAGGTCAAGGAACCTGCATGATTACTGTAGGAACTTGCTTTGAGCTGGCCCTATGTTTCTAGGGAGTAGGAGTTATTCTGAAATGAAGACACAGGAGGATCTGTGGATTGACCATCTCTTTTATTATGGAGCAACACAGTCAGGGTCAGAGAGGACTTGGTGATCCTTTTTCTAAATCTTACTGACATTTAATCCTAAATATAGGAAAATCTTTCTGGATATCTGTGTAGCAGCTATTGTTTTGGACTAAGTTTCTTGAAATAGAGTTTCCCTTCTTTTTCTTATCCTTCTCACGCAATTGCCCAGCAAAACTTTCAATAGTTTGTGAGTTGAAGAGGGAGAGGAGGACAGATTAAAGAGATTATTTAATCAAATAATCATTGGAACTCCAGCTGGAATTGGCACATAGGCAGCTCTTAGCAGAAAATTCATTTTTAAAAGGGAGTAGATTTATAGTAACAGAAATGTTAGGATCACCATAAGAACACTCTTAAAAGTACCAACTTGATGGAAAGAAATGAATCACCTTAACGCAAAATGGTTAGTCCCTTCCATGGTTATATAGAATGCTCCTTTGGGCAGTCATAATGACTACACTTAATGACACATACTTACCCATCCAGAAAGTTCATTTGTATACCAGGCAAGTGGATCTTATTTCTATTGTGCATCATTCATTGGACCACTGGGACTCTCCAGCCAAAATTGAGCCTATTTGATACTCTAGCTTGTGAAATTGGAATTGAGATTCAAAGACAAGCAGCCTTTGCTTTAAGAAGCCAAAACTGAGGGCTGTGGATATGGTCATTTGCTGCACTCATTGTGAAGAATCAGAAAAAGGTGTCTGGAAGTAACTGTGGAAAAAAGAGAAAAGCACTGGGTGTAAGAATGCCTAATAAGAAGAACACTTTACCTGGGATGGAGCCCTGGTGGTGCTGCTGGGTAACCCCCAGTCGGAGGTTCAATCTCACCAGCTACTCCAAGAGAGAACTATTAAGCTTTCAGCTTCCATTAAAGATTCACAGATCATGAAACTTTGTAAAGGTTCGGAGGAATCAGAGTGCTGGAAGAGAGCCATTTTGGTGCCCATTCCCAAAAAAGGTGACCTAAAATAATGAAGGAATTGTGGAATGATAGCACTAATACCAGATCCCTAGTGGGTTACTGACTAGGCTGCTAACTTCAAGGTCAGCAGTTCAAACCCACCAGTTACCCCTTAGGAGAAAGATGATATGTTCTGCTGCCATAAACATTGACAGTCTTGGAAACCCACAGGGGACATTCTACTCTGCTCTGTAGGGTGCTGTGCAGAGGCCATGAGGTGATTTGAGGATTTTGTGTGAGTATGTTTTATCACTATCACATGCAAGTAAAATTTTACTAATAATTCAACAGTGGTTGTAGCAGTACATGAACAGGGAGATGCCAGAATTTCCCATCAGATTTCAAAGAGGAAATGGACAAGGATAACATTGGTGATGTCAGATCTCAAAAAGTCTCCCTGGCATTCTGTGAATTCTGGCTCACAGGAACCCTAGGGGACAGGGTAGCCCTGCTCCGTCACGTTTCTGAGACTGTATGTCTTTACAGGAGTGGAAAGCCCCATCTTTCTCCTGTAGGGTGGCTGGTGGTTTTGAACTGATGACCTTGCAGTTGGCATCCCAACAGGTAACGACCAGGCCACCAGGGTTTCCTGACAACAGACTGGTCTTGGCTAAAAGCAGAGAATACCAGAGAGATGGTACCTTGTGTTCTATTGACTATGCAAAGCTATTGAACGGTGTCATAAAAACTATGGATAGCACTGAAAAGATGGGATATTCCAGACGACTTCAGAGTGCTGATGTGAATCCTGTACATAGACCAAGAGGCAGTCATTCAAATGGTATAAGGAAATACTGCGTTGTTTAAAATAAGATCAGGTTATAGCCATTTCGCCATAATTATTCAATCTGTATGCTGAGCAAATAATCTGAGAAACTGGACTCTAGGAAGAAAAATGCAGCACCAGAAATTGATGGAGGCTAATTAACCACCAGTGATATGCAGATGATACAACCTTGCTGACTGAAAGTGAAGAGATTTTGACACACTTGTTGGTGATGATCAAAGACCGTAGTCTTTGGTATAGATTGCAACTCAATGTAAAGAAGACTGAAATCCTCGCCACTGGACCAATAAGCATTATCATGATAAATAGAGAATAGATAGAAGTTGTCAAAGATTTCATTTTGCTTGGATTCAAAATCAATGCTTCTAGAAGCTGCAGTCTAGAAATCAAATGACATCTTGCAATGTGCAAATCTGCTGTAGAAGACCTCTTTCAAGGGCTGACAAGTGAGGATATCACTTTGAGGAAATCGCTTCACATGCTTTTGAAGATTAGACAATGGATAATGAAGACTGCAAAAAAAAATCCATGCATTTATAGGAGGGTGTTGGCAAAGAATGTTGAAAGCATCATGTCCTTATCAGAAAAGGTGTGTGTGGGGAGGAGCACATTCGTTTTGAAAGAAGTACACCCAAAATGATCTTTTGATGCAAGGATGATGAGGCTTCTCACTTATTTTTGGACTTGTCACCATGAGCAAAAAGCTTGACTCACGCCTTCACCATCTTTTCTGTTGGCGGTGGGCTCCCTTTGATTCAGAACTGACTCACAGACACCTAACAGCTAACGTGAGTTGGAGTCAACTGGATGGCAGGGATATTTGGCTTGACCTTTATTATCTCCTGAACTCATGAGATACTGGGGAGAGCAGTTGGTAAAAGTATCTCTTTCCCTTGAAAACATGCTGCTGCAGATTACTACCCTAGGTGAGTGACAGTGCCAACTTCCTAGTACCTCCCTCCAGATTAGACAGACCAACCATCCCCCTTGCAGTCAGTGCTACTGGCTTCCCACACGGGCATCTCCCATTTGTGGAGTAAAGAAGCACAAAGGAGTGTAGTGTTCTCTAAGCAAATAAAGCTAGAAAGAAGAAAGTGTCCAATAGCTGATCCCCGTTACCCAGTTTCTTCTTCCAAACTCACCAATTAGAAAAGTCGCTTCTAGGAAAGAGTGGGTGAGGGTGTGGAAAGTCGTTAGGAATTCTACATTGATGGGAGTTTTTCTACATGGCATAGCATGCTGTGTGGTCCCCTCTACTAGAATTAGAAGCAAAACAAGAGTCTTTCATAGATGTTAGCTGTGCTGTCCTTGGATTCCAAGGGATTCTCCAGTATCCTTTGTATATTTTTACTTTCTAGTATAATCAAACTCACCCAAAGACAGTTCTTTGCCTTTAATTAGTATATTACATTGTCACACCGCAGGGGAAGCCCAAGGACAAAGTCTCTCCACCGTTGGTTTCTTTTGTCAGGTTGGGGAAGTAAGAACCGCAGAAGGAGAACCACTACTTGCTTTGGTTTTTAATGGGTATCATCATTTAAAATACAGAAATAATGTTGACTCTCAGAAACTCTCTCTGAGAGATTATCTCCCATTAGTTGTGTTCCATTGAATGTGCAAAACTGTGAGAAGTGCGGATGAGGCAAAGTCCCAGGGCATGAAGCATTTTGGGGCATCAGCAATCTTCAGTGTGGAGCGTATCCAAGTGTCAATGGAACCAAGCAGAGGACACCATGGGACATCACCGAAAACCCCTTCCAGATTGGGTTGATTCCTCAGCTGCTTTGAGGTGTTGGCAACTGACAGATCCCTCACTGCTGAGACCCTTGGGCAGAATTTGTTCTATTAGAAAGGAAGCTGCTTCCTCCAAGTCATGCCCCTTCTTCTGGAGAAGGGTGAGACAGCCAATATTTAGATTATCCAAAAGTTGTCAATGTCTGAGTCTAGAGACCTGGCCATCTTGTTTCTGGTCATGATTTTTCCCAAGGGTCATCCTAGTTCCAGGCGTTCTCACAGGGTACCCCTTTGTTTGTCTGCATCATGATTCAACCTCTCCTTTAGCCTAATCCTACTTCCCTCACTCTTATGCAGATTGGTTCCCCAGACCCACACTAACTAAATTCCCTGATTATAGATCTAGGTATCATAATCTCTTTCCTTAAGACTCGGTTTATAACAGTTCAGACACCAGAACAAAACACTGTCTAGAGCATCTTATACCAAGAGAACCCTTGACAAGGTGCTTTTTAGCCATGCTGTTTAATCTTGAAACCACTAATTCCATGTAGCTATTACATATTTGAAGTATGCCGAGTGTAGCTGAGGAAGTGAATTTTTTCACTTTAAGTAATTAATTTAAATATCCCTATCTGGCTTGGGGGTATTGTGAGGCACAATGAAGGCAGTTTTTACTGCCAGGCCTTGTGCCATTCTCATAATCATTGCTGTGTTTGAGCTCCTTGTTGTAGCCATGGTATCAACCCATCTCAGCCAGTGACGACCACTTTGAACAGTATAGCTCAAGAGCCATAGGACAAGAACTAACAACCCAGTGATGTGCCATAATCAACCAAAAGACTGCGAAACAGAAATCAAGCAAGGAAGGAAATGTAGGAGAGGCAAGGGCAAAGGGGAAACTATGTATGATAGTTGGATCGAGTTGCTGTCTACACAAGGTCCCACTCACTAACACCAGCAAGTCAGGTCTGGAACTGAGCTCACCTCTGAGTTGGAATAACCAGCCATTCACAACCCAAAGGGCAGCATTTGCCCAAGGACAAAGTGCATCAGGTTAGCAGAGAAGAAACGAAGTGGACAATACAAGGAAGGAGTGAGATAAAGGAAGCTCCATTGAACGGATCGAAATGCGTGGTTGAATCAGAAGGGGCATACCTTGCTTAAGGTAAGACTGTGAACTGTTCTCTAAACCTTCACCTATTTCACAATAAAAAGTTTTTAAAAATCTAAACAGGAACCTTTAAAGAAAATAATAATACTAAACAGCCACAGCCAATCAACTAATCCTAAGAAACAGATGTGAAACGTGGGCATGATCATATATGTGGCTTAGGTGTTTTGGACACATTTGGATGCATTGTTTTAATGCACTCACAGTTTCATGTCCTATACTGACCCCAAAGAAGCCCAGGTGGTACAGTGCATGGTGCCTTGGGCTGCAACCACAAAGTCATTGGTTTAAACTTACTAGTCCATCCAGGGGAGAAAGAGGAGTCTGCCAGCCCACATAAGGATTTAGTCTCAGAATCCTGATGAAGCAATTCTACTCTGTCATGGAGGGTCTTTACGAGTTTTGATTGACTCCATTTAGGCTAGCCTGGCCCCTTTCTGTGCATCCCAGTTTAGGGCAAAATCTGTAGGACACATAGAAACACTCAATGGCTTGACCTGATGGCTTTCATTGTCGTGTGTGTCAGGTGGCATCCATCGGTTCTGACTCGTAGCAGCCCTGTGCTTAACAGTGCAAGGCTTTGTGTCATCCTTACAATTGTTCCTATGGCTGAGTCCATTGTTAAAGTCATGGAGCTAATCCATCTGGTTGGGGACCTTTCTCTTTTTCAATGCCCCTCCCCTTTACCAAGCTTGATGTCCTTCTCCACTGACTGGTCTCTCCCAACAATATGTCCCAAGTGTGTAAGATGTGGTCTTGCCCATCCTTGCCTCTAAGGAGTACTCTCACCTTACTTCTTCCAAGACAAATTTGTTTGTCCTTTTAGCATCTCGTGGTACTTTCAATATCCTTCTCCAGTGTCATAATTCAAATGCAATGATTTGGTCTTCCTTATTCAATGCCCAACCTTCACATGCATATGAAGCAATGGAAAATACCATGGCTTGGGTCAGGTTCACCATAGTTCTCAAAGTGACATCCTTGCTTTCCAATATTCTAAAGAGGTCACATGCAGCAGATTTTCCTAATGTAACACATCTTTTGATCACTTGACTTCTGCTTCCATGAGAAGTAAGGACAAATCCTTGACAACTTCAACCTTTTCTCCATTTATCATAAAGGTACATGTTGATCAATTTTGTAAGGATTTTGGTCTTCCTGAAATTGAGTTTCCCATACTGAAGGCTGTAGGTCTTAGTCTTCATTAACAAATACTTCAAATCCTCTCCACTTTCAGCAAGCAAGGTTGTATTAACTGCATATCACAGTTTTTGAGCAAGTCTTCTTTCAATCCTGATGTCATATTCTTTTTCTTATAAGCCAGCTTCTCTGATGATTTGCTCAGTCTAAAGATTTAATAAGTATGATGAGAGGACACAATCCTGACTCACTCCTTTCCTGATTTTTAAACCATGCGATGTTCCCTGGTTCTGTTCGCACAACTGCCTCTAGAGTCACATACAAGTCCTGCAGGAGCACAATAAAGTGCTCTGTAATTCTCGTTCTTCTCAAGCTTTTCCATAGTTTATTATGGTCCACACAGAAAAATACCTTTGCATCATTAATAAAACACAAGTAAACATCTTTCAGATAGTCCCTGTTTTGAAGCAATATCCATCTGACATCATCTGTGGTATCCCTTGTTCCACCCCCCTCTTCTGAATCCGGCCTGAACTTCTGGCAATTCCCTCTCTAGGAAATGCTGCAACCATTGTTGCATGAGCTTCAGCAAAACTGTCTTTCACTAGCACCATGCTCTCACCAACAGGGCCTACCTACTGCAGATGTGCCAAAATGGATTTACTCTCCTGCAGATGCCAGCTTAATATATGCTCTTCAATAGAATCTGGAAACGTCCTTCAGAGTGGTAGGCAAGTCATATGGAAATCGAAAACTTAACTTCTCTCTCCCGGACTCTGTGGATGTATCTCCAGATGAATAAATAGTATGAGGGTTATAGAGTGCCTCCCCACCCCACCCTGGCTCTCCTGCTGGCACTTTAGTCTATAAATCATGCTGTTTATATATTTTCTGCCTCTAATTGTCACAAGGAGACTATCCTTGTCACTGAAAAACAAGGATGAGTGGTCATACAGTGGCAAAGCACAGGCAATCACAAATGGTCAGGGAAACAAAAACTAGCAACAAGATGGATGTGCTAGAAAGCAAGCGTAACAGAGAGAGGTGGCAGTGAGCACGGATCACTGCTTTGGCAAGGCAGCCAGTGCCTCTGTGCATAAATGCTCAGCAGGCTTCACAGGGGACACAGGAAATGTTTATATCCAAGGCAAAAATGGACTGTCAACTTGAGGACCAGCAGAAAAAATGGGTGAGAGGTGGGTGGAAGTGACTGGCAGGGGCAACTTGGCACTTACTGCCTCACAGTCCAGCCTGTCTAATCTCAAAGGACACAGATCTGCTGACTGACCGAGAGACAGTGTAGATGACCTTTCTGGCCTGCACCTTCCCCTGTTCCAACCTAAATGACCAATTGACATGAAGTTTATTTTAACCCACGATTCCATGTCCATCACAATAAAACTGTGTTCCATATGATTTCCAATGGCTAGCTTTCCAGAAGGAGATCACCACGCCTTTCTCCTGAGGTCACTCTGGGTGGACTTGAACTTTCAACCTTTCAGTTAGCAGCTGAGTGAGTTCATTGAGAAAGAAAGCATCCAGAGACTCCAGACTAAATGAAGGGGCAAGTATCAAACACAAGAGCTAAGATTTGGGGTTCAGTGATACATAGAACACACAATGCTGGTGGGTCTTGTCCTTTTGTCATCAGTCCAACTACCAAGGAGGTGAACAGAGTTCCCTGCATTGTCCCCCAAATGCAGCTGCCAAAATTAAACCTATTTTGAAGCAGAAACAACATTGATGTTATCTTAACACAGGCAGGCAGTTCATTAAAGCAGTATGGAGTATGCCAGCTATGTTTTCCCTGGGGTGAGCTGGATATGATCCAAGCTAGGATACCAGGCACACACCGGCAAAATTATACAGGCATGGAAGTAAACCTCATTATCTTCCCAAGACACAATTTTACCTGCTTTAGATAATTGTTATGTTTGTGCCAGGTGGGGAGTTGCTCCATCAAAGGTATGGTTTTGAGAGATGTGTTGTGGTTAGGAGGCTGGGGGCTGCTGCCCACATCAAGGGCTTGCAGCCTTTCTAACTTCAAGTCCAAGGGCAAGAGCCGGGATCACTACTTTCTCTGTTCACACAGGAGATGGAGATGATTCTGGGTTGGGGCAGGATACAGCTTTGTTCCTACCAAAGAAGCCACCCAAAATGGATTTCTTTGAGAACTGTTTTAGTCTTGGTTGCCTAGAGAAACAAATCTAGAGACACTCAAGTAAGGGACAACTTTATATCAAAGAGTAATTGTATATTAAGGAAACATTCCAGTCCAGTCCAGATCATGTCCATAAATCCAATATTAGCCCATGTGTCCAAGATCAATCTATAAGTTCCTCTTCAGACTCACACAGCACATGCAATGAAGCCAAATGCAGGAAGACCACAGGCCAGCGGGTGCAGAGTCTTGAGAATCCAGTGGCTGTAGAAGCATCTCTGGGGTTCTGGCTGACATCAGCATGGCTCCAGGTGGCTTGTTCACTAGAATGTGAAGCAGAGAGAGTGTGACTTTCCTCCAGGGAGAAAAAGAGGAGGCTCCCAGAAGAAGGGTATGCCCAAACAGAGGTATCATTGGCTGTGACATGATTGACAGGCTAGATTCCACCCCTTCGCCCATATCCTCAAGTGGACATGTGATTATGTAACCACCCCAGGAAGCTCGCTGTTTCCTACTGGAGTAACCTTCAGTTCATTTAAAGCTGGGGCCATCAGGCAGAGTGCTTTGGAAGCATGGGATGCTCCTCAATCAATAAACAGATAGGATCTGTATGAAAAGGTGAAATCTGGGTTTCTCAAAAAGTCATTTTATTGGAGGCTTCTATACCTCTTGTCCTACTCCATACATATACCCATTTTTTCAAATGCCTCTGTACTTCTGTTGCCATCATTTTATTCAAAACATTTTCTTTCTACCTGCGTCTTGGACATCAGCTCCTCATTTCCCCCTCCTTCCTCACCCTCCTTCCCCATACCGCCTTAATAATTTATAAATTGTTCTTTTTTTTTTTCATTTCTTACGCCAACCTGTTTCACCCACTTTTCTGCTGTTTGTTCCCCTGGGATGGGGGCCATATGTCAATCATTGTGATCCATTCCCCGTTACTCCCCTCCCAACCCCTATACTCCTAATATCACTCCTCCCCTTATTGGTTCTGAGGGGTTTATCTGTTCTGGATTCCCTGTATTGTGAACTTTTATCTGTATTAGTATACATGTTCTGGTCTAGTCTGATTTCTAAGATAAAATTGGGGCCATGGTAGTGGGATGGAGGGAGCATTGGGGAACTAAAGGAAGGTTGTGTGTTTCATCAGTACTATCCTGTACCCTAATTGGCTCTTGTCTTCCTTGTGGCCATTCTGACAGGGATTGTCCAATTCACTACTGATGGTCTTTGGGTCTCCACTCTTCCCTGCCCCTCATTCCCATTGATATGCTTTTTGTTTGTTTTGTTTTGGGTCTTTGATGTCTGATACCTGATCCCATTGGCACCGTAGGATCACACAAACTGGTATTCTTCCTCTGTGGGCTTTGTTGCTTCTCACCTAGATGGCCACTTGTTTATCTTTGAGCCTTTAAGACCCCAGATGCTATATCTTTGGATAGCTGGGCACCATCAACTTTCTTCACCACATTTGCTTATGCACCCATTTTTTCTTCAGTAATCATGTCAGGAAGGTGTTCCCCTAACTCTAAGCAGTGTAGTATCTATATGAAGAGCTGAGTTCCCCTGAAGGCATATACTCCACATAATTCCCAGTTCATTTTTTCATGTACACATTCACTAATCCTTTCACCAAGTGTTTCTGTGCATAAATCACTGTATTCAACCCTAGGTTTATGGTCATAAATAAGACAAGCATGATTTCACTCCTTTTATTGCCTAACCAGTTAAAGAAGTAATGAAGCTTGTTTTTGTTTTTGTTTTTTAATGCAAGAGCATGTGCATGAAACAATGTACACATTGATAAGAGTCCTCCCCTGTTTATGGGCTCATAGAAACCATCCCAAGATAGTGCATGTCAGGACACTGTGATTTATGCAGTGATAACTAGCCACTCCAAATCCCAGGAGCCTGACACAAGACAATTGGATTTCTTGCTACCCTGACATGAGTGCTGTGGGTCACTTGGGCCTCTACTAATCAGGGCTTCTCAGATCCAATTTGATGGAGTAACCATCAGCCCCAGTTCTATCAAGTGATGAAGGGCAACCAGATCCACTCCTTACAATCTCAGGAACCAAGGACATGCTGTCAGAAAAAACTATTCCCTGGACAAGGACATGATGTTTGCTGAAGTAGAGGGCCCATGAAAAAGAGGAAGACCTTCAACGGGTTGATCCAGCGGTGACTGAAACATAACAACAGTCATAAGGATGGCCAGGCAGTGTTTCCTTCTGCTGTACGTAGGCATACTATGACTTGGAACCAACTAGATGAATCCAGTGACAATAGGCAACATTTTAATTCTTGCACAATCGCCAATGAGCATGGTGAATAATGTAATTATTTCCCTGTTTGTAGACATAGTGTCTTGTAATTGTCACTCTATTAAAGAATGTAACAAAGTCCATCTTAGCTACTTACAGTCTTCATTTTATTGCCATTTTGGAATATGCAATTAATATCCTGAGAAGTTCTGGTGGTACGTACAGTTGTTATGCTCTCAGTGGGAACTGAAAGGTCAGGGGTTCAAACCCACCAGTTTCTCTGTGGTAACAAAGATGTGGAAGTCAGTTTTCATAAAGTTTACAGCCTGGGAAACCCCATGGGCAGTTGGACTTTGGACTGTAGGGGGCGGTCACTAAGAGTTGGAGTCGTCATGGGTTATTGACCTCATCAACTTGTTTACTAGCCCAAGCATCTCTACTAGACTGCAAGGTGTTTGACAGTTGCTGTTGTGACCACAACTGCAGATCCTCATCTCTGCCTTACCATAGAAAGTGCCCACTTTGTGCTTAGAGGATTGAATATACCTTTGTTACTTTTTTAAAGAAAACATAGCTTTCCTTTATTTTTTATTTTTTGCATGGAATTCAGCAATTAGTTGACAGTCATCAGTTGCTAAAATAAGAGGGAAATTCTCAAGTATCCACTAAACTTAGAGACAAAATTCCAATAAGGTGACAGTGAGTCAGAACTGACTCCACAGCACTAACAATAACAACAACCAGACGGATAGAAGAAAGCTCTGAGAGCAAACCACCAAGAGCCAGATGTTCCGCCTACAGGGCCACGCACCAAACTATCACCACTCACCCACCCAATGAGTATTTATTGAGCACCATTGTGCAATGGGCTCCCCATTGGGATAATGACGAATTGGGTGGGCGAGGATTCTCCCATGATATGATCTAACAAAGTGTGATCCATTCCATGATAGGATCTCCTGGGATCCTCTGTGAAGCAACCGAGCAGTTATGGGCACAATAGGCCTGAATAAGATTGAGAGAAGTTGCATCCAGAGTGTGGCCTCCTCTTAGTACAAACTGACTGTATGTGGAAAGTAGCATCCTTCCTCCACCAGATGTGGATCCTGCATCTGGTCCCTCAACCTCCTGCTGCATGAGCTGCCAATGTAAACAGTCATCAGCAGATTGCAGCCCTTGATCCATTCCGGCTGGCACTCACTCAGCTGGGCATCTACCATCGGTCGTCATCCTGGTTGATCTTTCTATTTCCTGCTACAGGAGCCAGAAAAAGTCTCAGTTTACCTTGGACCCACAGACTTGAACTGGACTGAACCAACCCATTTCTACAACCGTGGGAGTCATTTCTTGACATAAATCTCTTTTTATATACATACACCTGGAGTGCTGGCGGTGTAGGGGTTACATGTTGGGCTGCAATACACGTGGTGAGTAGTTTGGAATGACCAGCAGCTCCACGAGATACAGACTTCAGTCTTTTTACTCTTGTGAGCAGTTACAGTCGCAGAAGGCCACAGGGGGCCGCTGTGAGTCAGCACTGATTCAATGGCAGTGAGTGTGGCCTGGGTTTATAAACACACTGATTGTGCTTCTTCAGAGAGCGCAGCCTAACGCACGTGTGAACACGAATAGAGAGCCGTCTGTAGGAGGGTGATTTGGTAGCAGTAGAAATGGAAGGAAATTAGAGAAGTCAGATCCTGTCTTGGGGAAGTTTGTTTACATGACTCATAGATTGCAGCAAACACTCTCCTTCAATGGCATGTATATCTCTGTGTTAGTCTGGGTAGACTAGGGGAACAAATTCCATAGACATGCATATAGATATAAGGAAAAGCTTTAAATACAAAAGGAGTGGAACACTGAGTAAGCATCCCAGCCCAGTCCAGTTCAAAGTCATAAGTCCAATATTAACTCACATGCCCGAAATCAGTTTATAAAGTGTCCTTCCGACTCACAAAGTCACAGGTCAGTGAGTGTAGAATCCCAGCGCTGGCAGGGGTCTCCACATGGCTCCTCACTTCCAGGGCTCAGAGTCCATCAACAGCAGAAGCCACTCATCGTTGGCAGAGGTCTCCATGTGGCCACCCCATCTTCAGAGGTCTGGCTCCATCAAGGCAAAACCATGTGGTCTCTCCTCCAGCTCCTCCAGCTTCTCAGATGCTGCCATCTTGTCTTGTCCGTGATTCATCATCTCTGAGGACTCCCAACAACTAGGGAGATAGCTTCTCATCTTCACGAGGGAAATATCGCGAGATTTCCCAGAAGTCTCAGGAGAAAGCCATGCCCACATAGAGGCCTCATCGGCTACTCAATGGCTATCTCCAGATGAACAGACTAGACTCCACCCCTACATTTCAATCATAAAATTAACATAAGCACACGACTGCCACAATCTCCCATGGAGGGATGGGCACCACAACTTGCAACTCAGTTTGAACTAGGTCCCTGATGGCATAGCGAATTACTCACTGGGCTGCTAGTCAGTAGTTCAAAGTCAACAGCTACTTCTCAGGAGAAAGATGAGACTTTCTACTCCCATGAAGACTTACAGACTCAGACCCACAGGGTCATTTCTACCCTGTCTTGTAGGGTTGCTATGCGCAGAAACCAACTCAATGGCAGTGAGGGGGGTTGAGTAACTCCCATGGAGCCCTGGTGGTACAGGGGTTTTAGCACTGGACTTCTGACCAGGGAAGAGAGATAGCATAATCTGTTTCCAGAAAGACTTACAGGCTATACTCTGTTTCATGGACTCGACAGCAGTGAGTCTGCTTTTTCACTCTGTTCTGCAGGGTCACCAGGTGTGACTTGGTAAGATCATCACTTCACTGGCAAAGCAGTGGGTTCTGTATTTTTTAGGAATGTCCCCCACTCTCATCCTATGCTTATCTATGACATTCAAGACAAGCATACTATTATTATATATACATGTTTGAGCTCTTTAACATACTGTTTTCTTTCCTCTTCCTACTGAATCAGACTCAAATTTCCTGCTACAAACCATTAACAACCGCAATAGCATCCACCTTGTATCTGCATAGAACTTGCACTTCATAAAATGATTCCATGTCTCTCGCCCTACCATCCGGAAAGGTACCTCTTGTAAGGTCCACTCTTACATAACGATTTGTTGCCATTATCCATCAGAAGAAGAGAGGAAAGGAGCATGCTGCTTTGCACCTCTCTTTCAGGTTTCATTTTGCAGAGTAGCTGAGAGGCTGTCTGGCCTCCTCCCTGACCCTGCACTCTAGGCCTCACTAATTGCCTTCAACAGCAGGACTCCAGGCGAGTATCCAGGCTCAAGACCACAGACATCTGAATGGAGGGACAGTCTATCTCCACGCTGCTGGGGAGGAACCAGGTCATTGTCATCCTCAGGAATTGTATGTTCTGCCAGGAGACCTGCCCCCATGGCATCAGACCCAGTCTGCTACTGCTGCCTTGGATGCTCGAGGAAGGACTTTTGTGAGCTGCAGTTTGTCACACCATTCATGCACGGCTTATATCACACCGCATAGCTGGGAGCCCTGGGAGTTGTTTAGAGGCTTGGTGAGAAGCCTAGAGACCTAACTGTCAAGGAGAACATGAAAGGTGCTGACTGGGATGCAGGGCACCCACCATGGTTTATATATTTGCCAGGAGGACTGGGCTTCTGATGCTAATGGGGCCCCTGACAAAGGGAGGGATGGTGGCTGCACTTAAGAGGTATTCAGAGGATGTCGGCTGCCAATGCCCATATATAACAGCTTCAACCATATGGGACTCGGCGACCATGGCAGACTTTGCAACCCACTCTCCTGCTGGGAAGGCATGCTAGCTAGCCATTGGAGAACCCTGGGCAGTCTATGTTCCTATGCCGAGCCCTATGGTATAGTTAATGGGTAAGGGCATTTCCTTGGCAGGTACACAGCCTGAATTCACATGTTTCCCTCCACTTTCTAGATGTAAGACTTCAGACAAGTCACCCTCTCAAAGCCATTCTAAGGGTCAAATGGTGACTTTGGGGGATGAGGGTGGGGAAGATGAGGTTTTCTAATGCCACAAAAAGTCACCGTCTTAGAAACCCACCAGGACAGTTCCACGCTGTTCAATAGGGTCTCTTGAGTCCAAATCGATTCAACAGCAGTGAGTGGAGCAACTATGTACTGCAAAGATGAAATAATAAGTGGACATGATCAGGCACATTATTTATCACTATTTTTATTGTGGGTTTTTTTTAAAAAGCCCATACCTCAGGTTTTAGAAGATGGCAGAAAGAGTCTCAAGCCTCAAAGTGACTGCCATCAAGCTGATTCCGAGTCAAGGTGATCCCCTAGGGCAGGGTGAAGATGCCCCTGTGGGTTTCTGAGACTGTCACTCTGTACCAAGCACGTGGTGGTTTTGAACTGCCATCCTTGCGGTTTGCAGTCCAACATGTAGCCTACCCTGTGCGCCTCCCACGCCACCGGGGCTCCAGTGGGAGGATGATTAATGGATAGAAATTACAGCAAAATAAGGCTGTATTTCAGGGAGGCGTCTCTGTCCAGGCAGCACACTCTGCGCCGGATGAAAGGAATGTACTGAAGAGCTGCCATCAGTGTGGCGCCCGAGCATCAGGGAGATCAGTTGTCCTTCACTGGAGGTGTTGAGGGGTGAGCCCAGAGCAGGCGTTAGCCCTGTCGTGAATGTTCCACCGCCAAAGCACTTGTGTTGGCCTCCTGGGTTCTTTGGGGGAGGGTTTTAATCTGATTTCTAGGCTGACTAATCAACTTGCACCCACTTGAATCGACCCAAATTTGTCGGGGAGGAGGGGTCACTTGGTTCTAATGGGTATCTGTATTAATAAAGAGGGATCAAAGGGAAGGGGGGGTGGGGACAAGCAGCGGGAACATGGCATAATTGCCTACTCTGAATCGCTTAAAGGTCTTACCTGCAGAAACATGCATCATAATTAAAGCCTCTGGGTTCCATTTAAGAAAACGCTGGAAGAGCTCGATTGCTTGGCTGCTCGGCACTCCTGGAATTGTTTCTGCCCTAGCCATTATTATCTCACTGAAAAGTGCTCGTCATGATTACCCATCCTCACATCACAATGTGGACGGGAACCTGCCCGCCCCCCGCCCCATCCCTGGAGCATCCTTTTCTTCTGAGCTTGACCCTCGAGACGAGAGGTGGGTGCAGGAAAAGGGGTGCTGTGTTGTATGCTTCCCGCTGGACAAAGCCTTCCCATCGGATGAGCTCCCAGTGCCCTCCCCTGAGGACGCAGAGAACCTGGAGCAGGAGCAGCTGCCAGGCTGAGGAGGTGGAAAGACTCGCTGACAGCCCAAGCAGAGCATGCGGTCTGTGGGTGCGAAAGTACTGGGTGGGAGGGGGTGGGGGTAGATTGGCAAAGGAAGGAGAGACTGAAAAAGGCCCGCAAGTTACTTTCTGAGAAGGCAGCCCACCGAGTGAGCACGACACAATGTGCTCCCAGATGTCTCCTTTGTGTTCTTCCTCTGCAGCCATCCTGCTCAATCCTGCTTATGCAGAGGAATCACCTGGTAATCTTGCTAACATGCAAATCCTGGTCCTGTCGTTCTGGAGCGGAGCCTGAGATTGTCTTCTAAAGATGCTCCCGGGTGAAGCCGCTGCCCATGATCCGCAGAGCAGACTCTTCAGTCACCGGCCCTGGGGCGGGTCAGCGAAGTTCCTCGCGCAGGAATCAGGCCCGCTGCCTGTGTCTGTGAATGCGGTGGTATGGGGGACACCCAGGCACATTTGGTCGCCCCGGGTCCCTGGCTGCTTTCAGTCTACAAACACGGGGCTCAGTACTTGTGACAGAGACAGACCTTGTGGCCCACCGCGCCTGAAAATTGACTGACCCTTTGCGCAAAGAGTTCCGACCTCCTCTCCTAAAGGGTACACGAGGGGGAAGCCACCGGAAACGGGGGAAGGATGGTTGGTTGGATCGAAAGAACTTGCATTATTTTTTTTTAATCATTTCATTGGGGGCTCATCCAACTCATCACAATCAATATACAATGCACATTTGTACATTTGTTGTTGTTTTTTTTTATTTTATTGGGGGCTCTTACAGCTATTACAACATTCAGTACATCATTTGTATCAAGCACATTTGCACACATGTTTCCACATACATTTCCCAACGTTTTCCACTTGAGCCCTTGGTACAAGCTCCTCTTAAAGAAAAAAAAAAAACACCTCCCCTCTCCCCTCCCCCCCCCCTTTTTTAATGAATCATTTTATTGGGGGGCCCCTACAACTCCCATCACAATCCCTAACATCAGTTGTGTGCAGGCCACTTTTATACACCCATTGCCATCATCACTCTCAAAACATTCTCCCTTTGTTACCATCATCATTCTGGAAACATCCGTCTTCTATTTAAGCCCTTGGTATTAGCACCTCTTATTTCCCCTTCCTCTCACTATCCCCTACCTCATGAGCCCTTGCTAATTTATAAATTATTATTATTTTTGTCATATCGTACACTGTCCGATGTGTCCCTTCACCCACTTCCCTGTTGTCAATCCCCCAGGGAGGAGGTGATATGTACCCTTTCTACCCCCATCTTCCCTCCACTCTCCTGGTATGGCCACTCTCACACTGGTCCTGAAGGGATAATCTTTCCTGAATTCCCTATGTTTACTGCTTGCGTCTATACCAGTGTACATCCCCTAGCTGGCTTTGTAAGGTAGAACTGGGATTATGATAGTGGGGCGCAGGGAAACATTTAAGAACTAGAGGAAATTTGCATATTTCATTGTTGCTACACCTGCTACTATACCTTGACTGGCTCATCTGTTTCCTCCCCTCTACCCTTCTGTAAGGGGACGTTGCTTCACCTACAGATGGGCTTTGGGTCCCCAATCTGTACTCCCCCTCATTTATAATGATATAATTTTTAGGAACTTGTATTATTAATTTCAAAGTATAGGAGGAAATTTCTTACTTTGGCTAAAAAAGGGAGGGCATTTTTTTTAAACAAAGAAGGATCATATTTTTACAAAGGCTTTAAAAAGATCCATCGTCGATCTGTGTGGAAGGAAGGAATGTTCCAGAATCCCCTTGGTCTGTAGGGAGAGTGTCTGCTCCCTGGAAAGGTTCTTGGAAGAGAGATAGAAGAACTAACCCCATCTTGTGGGTTTCCCAGTGTCAACTGTGAAGTCCGTTCTACCCAAGAGTTTGGCAAGCCCTCTGAGCTGGATCGAGAGAAGCATCAGTTCTTCCTATTTGAGTAAGGTTTTCTTTGTTACCAAGGAGTTCTTTCTCTTCAGGGACGAGCCTGGGGTTGTGGGGCACCGTGAAGTCGGTTCCAACTCATGGCCATGCACTGGCCAACCAGCCAAAGGCAGGCCCTCCACGGCCCTCCTCCCCTTGTTGCTGTACTCGGTATCGTTGATGCAGTCGCAATGTCAATTTATCTCACGAGGGCCTGCCTCTTTTCCCCTCACCCAGCACCGCATCCTCCTCCAGGGACTGGTCTCTCCAGGAACATGTCCAAAGTGCATGAGACAGTCTCTCCTCCTGTCTGCGCATCTTCTAAGACGGTTGCCTGTTTCTCTGCCTGTGGTTGTTGTTCAGTGGCACCCAGTCGGTTGGTAGGCTGAGACACGACCCAGTCCTGCCCCAGCCTCACAATGGTCCCTATGGCTGAGACCCCGGCTGCTGCTACCGTGTCCATCCATCTCCTCAAGGGTCTCCCCCTGTTCCGTGGCCTCTCCAACTTTACCAAGCAGGCTGTCCTTCCCCGAGCATTCTGACAACATGTCTACAGTAGGGAAGCATAGTCAAACATACCATGAACTGCTAGGTTCATAGCTCAGAAAACATTGTGCATTTTTCCTGGAGCCAGTGCTGTATGCCATCATTCTTCTCCAATCCATATCAGAGGTACCGTACCATTCTTCTCCACGCTTCTTCAGAATCATCCAGTCTTTGCATGCACATGACAGCATTGAAAATATAGCTGGGGCAAGTGACCTTCAGTTCTCAAAGTAAGATCATTACTCTTTTGCCCTTAAAAGAGGTCTTTTGAACAGCTTTGTCCAACATGAGATATCATTTGATTATTTTACTTCTGCTTCCTTGGGAGTTGCTTGTGACTGAAAATGAAATTCTTAACAACTTCCATCTTTTCTTCGCTTATTATGAAGCTTCTTTATGGTTTAGTTGTAAGGATTTGGGGTTTTCTTCCTGTAGAGATGAAATCTACACCACAGGCTAAAACCTCCCATTACAGTTACATGCTGGTTCGAAGTGCTCTTGGATCCTTTTCCCGGTAATATCCAAATGGCCTAATTATGCTTTGGTTCTTTTTTATTATTCTCTCTCTCTCTCTTTCTCTCTAAATTCAGATACCACAAAGCATAGCTTCCTTTATCAGAGTTATTTGGGTCTGTATGAGGAAGCTGTGTACACACAAAACCAGATATTGTGGGATCCCAGGGAATCATATGATTTGGTTTTTTGCAGCACATTGCAATACTTTATGACACAATGGATTCAGGTATATATTTTCTTTATAAAATGACCTATCAACTCAATCCTTTTCCCAAACAGCTCAAAAAGCACTAACGCCCATCTCAGCTCTGAGTTTCTCAGGCCTGTGAGCAAAAGGAATCTATTCTCTGATGAACTTTGTGTTGTAATCTCGCAGGGTTTACACTCACAGGGGGAAGAGGAGATTTGCAAGCATGCAGCCAGCTGCTACCTGAAAAAACCCACACACAGAAGACCAAAAGAAGCAGAACAGACAATAAGTAACTATGGAACGGGACTGCGATATTGAATGGGAATTGCAATCACTCTAATCTGCGTACTTCAGCTTCCACATAAGTTGACAACAGAGCCCCTGATAATCGATTAATTCATTCTCTCTTGACAGCAGCCTACTTGTTCATCAGTCATCAAGCTTTCATAATCACAATACAAGAGCTATGTCCCATGTGAGTGCGATTAGCAGGTTATCTTGGCTACATTTGTATTTCAACCCCTATTCTTTATAATGCTTCTATGATGCAAAGCCAGATGTGTTGTTTTCTTTTCCCTTTCACCCACCTGGTCTCCAGCGGTGGTGCATTTGATTCCATCTCCAAAGTCAGGCCAACAGGGTGGTTTGGAGGTCAGCACAGCAGGTTAGAAAGCAATAGAAACAGTTGGGCCACCAAAGAACCTGCTTCTGATTCCTTTTCGACTCTGCCTTTGGTTTTTGTGGTACAAGACAAAGAAACCCCAAAGTACTGCTGGTACTCACCCTTCCTCTAAATTTAGATTCTCATAAATTAGTCAAACACAGCTCGCAGAGCTGGTTTATCTTGAGGTTAATCTCAGATGAGAAATTAATGTTTAATTAATTTCAGTTGCGTTAAGAGGTGGCAGATGTGTTTCCTTTCTTTGTGTTTAATTGGACTCTAATTACAAAGAGGTCATTCATTCATTCATTTACTCATTCAGCAAATATTTGTTTAATTCTCTGAGGTCTTTTTTAAAAAAAAACTAAAGCAAAATTACTAGAAAGTTCTCAATTTTAGACATCTGAAGTTACACCCTGCCCCCCATGTGATGCCACCCTGACCTTGAATGACAATTCGAGGGTGCTTACATTGGTCTGCATATTGTTTTCAATGGAATGATGGTATGTAAGATTCATAAGGCTTTAGTGAGATGTTGTATAATTTACAGTATGTATCCATATTCTATACCTTGTGAATAAATCCATATAGATAAAATGAAAAAAAAATCATGTTTGCCACCTGTAATCACTTCCAAATTAGCACAAATGCCAGTTCTGTGCTTTTTGCATTCTGAGTGACTTGGGCATAAAGAAGCAGCATATGGATTCGTTTTGGGGAGAAAAAAATTTCACACCTAACCGCTGAATGCTATTCCTCCGTGGATCCCTTATTATTTCCTGTGCTGTGCCATGAGATCCGTGTTTCTCATTGAATCATTTTGAGATTGATTGATTGATTTTTAATGCGGATGCTTGCTCTTCACGTTCAGGGCAATTAAATGTTTAATTTTCCTGGGATCAGGGCAAAGGTTTGTTTTAACCCCTTAATTATTTCAAACATGCAGCCTGGATCCCCACCCACTAAGTCGGAAGACAAACATCTGGCCCTATATCCCTCTGCAGTGACCCTTGGCTACAACTGAGGATCCCCATCCTGGCTTCAATGCCTTCTGGGATCTGGTCCCGGCCACCTTCTCCATTCTCCCACCATCTGAGTTCTCTGAGAGACACCCCCAAGCTTGTCAGTTGCCTCCAAAGGACCTGGAACCATGAACCTTTCAGCAACCCCATGGTGTGGTTGACCATTTGCTCCGTATAAGGACTCTCTAGCCATTGTTGACTGATGTTACATTTTGGCTGTTTCATATCTTGGTAGAACTTCTTTGACCATCTTCTATGACCCTTACTTGCAAACCAGTTTCCCAGTCATCTTTAACCCCTTCCTGGTTCATCATATGAAGAGTCTAAAGGGTTTGAGAGCTGAAAATTTGCTCCCCTTTGCGATCACTGTTAACCACTTGGTCATCAACTCAAATCCACCAACAGTCCTACAGAGGAAAGTGGAAGCTGTCTTTAACGTTTACAAAAGCATAAACCCTGGGGATCAGGGTCCTCTAGGAACTGATGCCAGTGGGTTTTCATGTTGGATCGAGAGCACCTAAGACAGTGCCTGCTGGTACATAATAGCTGCTTAGTATCTGTTACTGAATCAGCCAGGGTTAATTTTGTTTTTTGAACCCGTTGTTAACTTGTGAAAGCTGAACATTAAAGGAGTTAAAGCTGCCTCAGCGAATATTGGCTGCAGTTTCTACCCCAAGAATGAGGGAGAGTGAGGAAGGCAGGAATTAAATAGTTGGAAGTCAGATTAAGGCCTCAATGGACAGTGTGACTACTGACTGCTGAGTAACAGTCTTGGCTCAAAATGCCACCGCCAGAGCCAGTCGCCCAGAGTTGCAAATTGAGGTGCTGGAGAACCCTGCCTGAGATTGGGGGCCTCTGGGTCTCCCAGCCTGTACTGACATCTGTTTCTGCAGAACAGAATGGGGAGCTTACAGGCAAGACCGGTTTGTGCAAGGCCTGCAATGTCCCTCTATCGCCCTCTATCGATAAAACCTAGTGATGCACCAACTGGCAAAGGCGAACGTTAGAGGTAGACATCAAGATCACCAGTGTAAAATCCAGCATTTTTAAAGCTAAAGGAACAATAAATTGATCATTGTAACTGTTGATTTATTGATGGATCCATAAAGGATATGTATTTTAAGTAAACACAAAAACACATTGCTATCAAGTCGATTCTGACTCATAGTGACCCTCCATAGGGTTTCTGAGGCTGTAAATCTTTATGTGAACAGACAGGCTCATCTTTCTCTCTTAGAGCAGCTGGTGGTTTTGAACCACTGACCTTTCAGTTAGCAGTCTGATGCTTATCCCACAGCGCCATCAGGGCTCCTCAGTAAAACAAGAAGCAAATATTTTCATAAATGCAAGGATCAACAGCATATCCAAAAGAACTGGCTTTGTACATCTGACATTCACACCCCACACTCACGTTTTTTCTTCCCTCTTTCCTTTTCTACCTGCAGTCTGATATTACCCCCAAACTTATTGATGATGACTTATCTATCCTTTATTGCCATGGACCTGAAAAGGCCATGGAAACCATAAACTAGAAAAAATAAGCTAATCACAATATTACTTGTCATACTTTCATATCATTAAGAATATTTGAGTGCCAAGTGAAAGCTTTGATGCAAAAATTAGAGCAGAGAATTGCAAGATTCTTTTGATCCTTGAGCAGTGCTTCTAACTTCTGCAGAACATCAACTGTGGCAAAAAAAAAACATTATTTTTGTTATATTTAATAAGCAAACAGTGAAAATAAAATACACATACCAGGAAGATTATCTTTTGCTTGTGTCAGGACTGCATGAATAGCCATCCTTGCCAGCCTTCATCCATCCTGCAATTGACTCACAAATGAGTGAGTTTCTGAAGGCAATTAGACGGGCTTTAAAACATGCCTGCATTTTGAGAAGTGGATTGTGGGGTGCAGGGGAGGAGATAAATGGTGGACTCATTTGAAAAGCTTTCTGAAAGCAATTAAACAATGTTCCTAAACAATCAATAAATATATATATATATGTTTTCATATAGTAATATCTGTCCAAGCAATCCTATTTATAACCTACCCTTGTTTCAAAGAAATGAATTAAATGGTAGGCCAGAGGAGCATTGCGGGAGCCTCCATGAAACACAGTTAGATGGTCACTGAGAATTATGCACAAGAGATTTTGAAACAACACTATGATTGTTTACCAAAAGGCAAATTGTCTAATGTTTTTGAATAACTTTATGTAACTATTTCCATTTTATGAAAAGGAAAAAAAAAGACTATAACCCCAGGCCCATGGCTAGTCACCACCAGAATCAAACGTGCATGGCAGAAAATATAGCGGCTCTTTTATCTTTGCTGTGCATGATTTTTGAGAAACTGCCACTACTGGATTTCAGAACAAAAGAGCGAATGTGGAACTGGCAAATTGTCCCCCCAAAAGGGTTGCACCCTATTCACTCTCCCACTGTTGGGGTTCGGTGCCATCTAGTCTGCCCTGACTCTCTCACCAGCCATGCAAATATCATTATCGCTTACAGAGTTTACAGTACACATAGCCAACATTGACATCGGGAAAGCTAGCTTGTAAATTTTGCTTTTAAACTCTCAGAGTCCAGTTCTAGAGACGGTGCCAATACTTGGCTACGTGAAGGAACCAACCAGTAGCTTCTGAGCCAATTGTAGCTCATTGTGAGCCCATCTATGTTCCAGAATGTTCTCAGTGGCCGATCTTTCAAAAATGAATAGCCAGGCTTTTCTTCCAAGGGACCCCTTGGTGTCCTCAGACTTCCAACTTCTCAGTAGCCAGTGTTCACATACCATGCCTAGACTTCAACTTGAATGAAGTATAAATGGCTGTTTCTTTTACAGCTGAGAGTAAAAGGTCGTGTCTTGACTGTCCAGGTGCGTTAAGTTCATCCAAACACCATCTTTGGTCAGACAGATATAAGTGTGAATGCCAAATGTGGTACTTCCTGGGGGACATGAAAATAAATCTCAGTGAAGTATCAAATAGCTCACCGTCTCATCACATATAAATCACTAGAAAGAATTAAGTCCTATCAAGGAAATAAAGATGGGTAGTACAATTTGGGACCTGTGGAGGTAGGTCATGAGTAGTAGCCAATCTTAATGGCACCCTAGAATGTCTCTTCACAGAAATATCAAGAAAATCATGACATCACCTGGGCCAGTTCTATGTTCTTGTCCTTGTTTCTGAAAATGACCATCCACTTCCTATGACACACAAATTCTAGGATGGTTTCCATTGTCTCTCTTTGCTCCTGAGATTGCATCTACCTGCCACCAGAGATGATCTGGAGACAAGAAGTTAGAAGAAGGCAAGATCAAGTAGAAAAGGCTATTCAAAAACAGTGTCTTTCAAGTGGAAAGTAAAAAGAAACAGGGGAAAGAACCAGGAAGAAGAGGACATTTATAGAAGTCTAAATACAGGCATCTGCATCATCTAAATAGGTTTATGTATAACAAGAAGGGGCTAGATCTATGTACTCATATCTATACACTAATAATTAAGGTAGCAGATGGACATTGGACTGCTACTCAAGTATTCCCTCAAGGCAAGAACATTTTGTTCTAATAACCTAGTTTACCTTCCTGGGTCAAGGGAGATATTGGTGAGGTTAGTGTAAGACATGAAAAAATAATTTATAAATTATCAGGAGTTTGTGAGGAGAGTGGGGGGGGGAGCTGATACATAAGGGCTCAAAAAAGAAAATGTTTAGAAAATGATAATGGCAACAAATGTGCTTGATACAATGGATGGATGAATTTTGATGAGAGTTATACAAACCTCCAATTGAAATGGTTTTTTTAAAAAAAACTGGAAAGAACAGCATCAAGATGTGTATTAAGCTTATGTCTCAGGGGTATAATTTTAGATGCTTTTAATTTTCTTTCTTGTGACGTCTGTGGTAGAGATTTTTAAATTTAAAAATGTATTTTTTCTTTAAAATTAAAGATTAAAAATCGCCCTTTGTCATAAAAAATAAAAGAAAACAGTGTCTCTGAGCTCATGATACTTCACCTATGAGGGAAGTAAGTTTTCAAATAGCCAGAACACAAAATATGATTTGAGTAAATACCTAGAAGTGGGACAGTTTAGTCAGGTGCTAGGTATCAGCTTAACTTTTTTTTTTAATTTTATTGGGGGCTCATACAGCTACTACAACATTCAGTACATCATTTGTATCAAGCACATTTGCACACATGTTTCCACATACATTTCCCAATATTTTCCACTTGATCCCTTGATACAAGCTCCTCTTTAAAAAAAAAAAAACCTCCCTTTTCCCCTCCCCCCCACCTTTTTTAAAAATTAATCATCTTATTGGGGAGCCCCTACAAATCTCATCACAATCCCTAACAACATCAGTTGTATTCAGGCCACTTTTACACGCCCAGCTTAACTTTTTAATAAGCTCTAAACTGTTTTCTAACAGGTGTGCTGTACGATCTCTTTTTTGGTCTTTATCAGCTTGTCCTAAATGGCATTGAGTATACCCTCATCTGCCCATCTATCATCTCTGTGTCTTCTTTAGTGATGCATTTGTTCCACTCTCTTACCCATTTCTTTAGTGTATGTCTTGGTTCTCTTTTCTTGAGTTCTGAGGGGGTTTTACATATATTCTGGATACAATTCCATCTTCAAATATATGTTTTTGACATTATCTTCCCCTGGTCTGTGACTTCCTTTGTCATTCTGCTAACCTGTCCAGAAACAGTGGCAGAAACTGAAAACTTTGAACCATCTACATGCCCCACAGCAGGTGAATGGATGAATGACATGTGGCATCGTCTTGCAATAGAGCGTGGCCGGGCACTAAACAGACACAAATAGCTGGCCCAAACAGCAGTGTAGAGGCACCACAACATCACTACCCTGAGTAAAAATAGACAAGCAAAAAGATATCAACATGTGAATGATATTTTTAAAGGCCCTATAGAGAGAACTCTGAAAACTTCAGCTCGTCTATAGCTATGGAGAGCAGAGTGCTAGTTGCGGGCAGGCGAGAGAGGGGGGAGGGGGCAGAAGAGGCTGCAAAAGGAACTTTGGAAGATGGTAGAGGTGCTCAGTCCCCTGATGCTGGTGATGGACTCGCAGATGGATACAAACATCCAAAGGTATCAGATAGTGCGATTTTAATATTGTGTGTCAGTTATTCCTGATGCATTGAAGAATCAGAGATCATAAAGGGTAGCTCACTCTAGCTCCTGTATTAGGAAAGGCTTTCGGAAGACACGGCAGCCAAGCTGAGTGTGGGGGAAGGAGCACAGTAGGAAGGGTGTCTGAGCCAAGCCCCCCTCCTCCTGAGCACCCAGAGACATTAAACCCAGTCGGGGTTTTGCCTGCTGGAGACCATGTGGCACCTGAGCGTCGTTCTCCATACAGGGCTGTATGCAGGGAAGAGCAATCTAAGAGGATTGTGATGAGAGGTCAGGTGTATCTGTTATCCCTGGAATAGACATTCTCCTAGTAAAGAAAGGGTTCAACAATCTTAGAAACATATGTCTCAAATCTGGTTTTCCATTTGATCCCTCATGAAAGCCAAGCAGGCTCACCACGGGGCTGCAATTGTTTCTACAGTCTTCTCTTAACAGACAGCACTTTTCCCGTTTGGGTTTTCTAGAAGAGTCTGCGATGGGAATTCTCTAATTTGAGCGTGCTCTCAAGTAAAGCAGGAGACCAATGAAAGCAGGGAAAACTTTCCAGGAGATGAATGGACCCAACTGCTGTAACCGTGGACTCAAACAGAATCACCCTCAGAAGACGGCACAGACCAGGCAGAGGTCCGTCTGTTTCGCAGTCACCATGCGTGAGAGCAGAGTGGACTGCGGTTCCCGATTAAGAGGAAAGGGCACAGAGGCGCCAGTGGGATATGGCCAGGGGAGCTGCTGAGCAAAGATGTCCTTTCAGCTGGAAAGTGGTTTCTGCTTGACCCCATGCAGGCTGTAGATAGAACAAAGATGGCGCAGAAAGTTCCTTCTCATCTTTGTACCCTGGACATATCAGTCTATTGGCTATGATGATCTGTAGGGTGGATGCACATAGGTGAGCATCTATCTCGTGGCCAGGTAGAAGAAGAGTGAGAAGGCCCACTTAGACTTCAGGAGCCAACACTCACTGCAGTTTGGGGATGAAGGGATCAGAAACTCAAACTGGAAAAGGGGATCAGGACAAGATAGCAAGAGTTTTACCCCAGTCGTTCATCTTTGACCCCTTTCCTCTTCTCTGATTATGCCCTTCTCAGGGCTTTGGAAACACACCCCAAGACCTAGTGTCAAGTAGATTTCACTGTACAGAAATCCCCTGTGGTACAGGTGGTCTCCTCGACAGTCGATCGTTAAGAAAGCAGACCTCCAAGTCTTTCTCCCGGGAAGCTGTTGGATAGATTCAAACTACTAACTTTTCCATTAGGAGTCAGAGACTTCTCTGTCAGGGCCCCAAAGCTCTACTTTAGGAGACTATACAAACAGAATTACTTACCACCAAAAGTGTCCCACCTGTTTGGAGTCCCATATTACTAAGATGGCAGTGGCAAATAAGCATGCTTACCTCATTGTAGGAGAGTTTTTTGAGTGCCTGGATTTCAATTAAAAGCTGAAAATTAAGTAAGTAATTTTTACTCAGCATATGCGCCATTAAGGTCAAGACACTTTAAGGTATAATGTGAGTTATGGAACCCTTCCTGAGTGGTGTGGCCAGGACGCACTGGGCTGATCACTGCATGGGACACTGCGGGAACCGCCTTTCCCCTGCAGTCAAGACTTAGCTTCTCAGGAACTCAGAGGGGGAGTTGGACCCTGTGCAGGCTCGTTGGGGTGAGTCTCAAATTGATGGCAGCGAGTTTGACTTTTGGGGAAAAAAAAACTAAGGCTCTTCAGAATTTAACCCACTCAATGCAGATTTTTTATATTATTCATGGAAGGAAAATGGGTGTTTAATTCTTTCCCATTGAAACTCTTGCACAAGTTCCCTGTTGTGTGAAAGGAATGAGTAGAAATGTTGTGGACGGAAAAAGACTTTCTGATGAAGTTTTCCAGGGCACTTTTTGGTTAAATGTTGGCTACTTTCCTCAAAACAGATGTTCTTGTTTTTATGTGGCCCTCCCGAGAGTCCACTAGCAAAATGCCTTGAATGTCAAAAACATGTTGCCATGGCCTTTGCTCTTGACTGCCCCCCTCCCGCCTCGTGGCCACCATGGCTTTGGCTGTGCATTGTCTTTAAAGTCCTACTGATAAAGCCATGTTCCATCTTCTAAGAAATGTCTTCAGAGAAATGTTGCAGAATCTTGATCCCACTTGTTTAAATCTCCATGGAGAGTCCTGCTCTTATCTGCTACTCATTTGGGACAGCAGTTTTGACACTCATTGAGCAGAATGTTTGCACAGCTTTCATGTTGTCAGAATTATATAAGCTGAACCAATTGAGATGTCTAGGATGCTGGCGATTGTGTCTCTGATCCTTTAGTCCTCTGCCATTAGGGCACTCACAAGAGTCATTGCTTTTTCACAAATTGATGCTGATGGGCTGCTGCTGCAGACGCCATCTTTGCCACCATCCTTTCTTCGAACAAACTATCTGCTTGTTGGCTGCTGACTTCTTTGCCACATTGTCCTCACAAACTCTTTGTAAAGCACCAATAATTTCACTTTTCCCTGACCCAAGCCTCACCATGAATTGAATGAACTGTTCGTGCTCCAACCTTCGCAGAATTCATGGTGTCCTCATAGAGCCTCATTTCAAACTGATGTCTTCTTCTCCCTCGTGCCTCAAAGCATATTTTGCTCAGACATGCTATAACAACTTACAAGCCCACTGTCATTGAGTGTCAGTGACTCTACACAGGGCCCCGATGCTTCGCAAGGCTTTATGGGAGCAAGCAACCTTACTTCTCTCACAAGGAGCAGCTTGTGGGGTTTGAGCCACTAACCCTGCAGTTAGCAGTCTGATACTTTATAACAACTTAGTATCTTAGTGTGAGCTTATTTTTAGGCAAAAGATCGAAATTTCTGCCCAGTAGTTTCCTATGCTACAAAAACCAAAAATCAAAGGTAGCACAGAATGCACCAGATGTCCCTACAAAGCCAAGCCTGTTTTCGTCGGTTGAGTCCATGGGGACTCACAGATGCAGACATGCAGAAGAGAAGTTTCCCATGGACTTCTCCATAGTTCATCTTTATGGAAGCAGACTGCCACAAACGCCCCCCAGTAATCTGCTAGTGAGTCCAAACTGAAACAGCACTTAACCACAGAAAGCAGCAGGCAGGAAGAACCATACCAAAAAAAAAACTCCTTTACTGCCGTATAGTCAGTGGCAACTCATAGTGTCTACATTGGACAAGGTAGAACTGCCCCTGTACGTTTCTGAGACTAAGTCTTCGTGGGAAGAGAAAGCCCTGTCTTGCTCCCTTGGAGTTTACTGGAGGTGTTGAACTGCTGACCTTGGGGATTGCAGATGAACAGGTAACCAGTATGTCACCAGGGCTTCTTGGATGAGAGAGTAGGGGGGAAAGACTCAAGGCAAATTAGAAACTATCTCCCCACAGAAGAGAAGTTTGAAAAATGGTACATTTTCTTTGAGAATCTCATTCACATTGTTGGCTCTCTTTTCAGAAATATATGCATATGTGGATGTGCATGCATAAATTTACAGGCAATTCCCAAGTGTTTGTGGACCCTTGGCATTGCTGGGTGGACTCCAGTTTAGGTGTTCTTAAAGTGGAGAGAGAATGAACACATAGAACAAAGTAAAGATGGTGTGTCACACAGAAAGGAGGAACTGCAGTTTCTTCCTCTCCCCTTCACACACACACAAACACACACACACACACACACACACACACACACACGGACCAACACCTGCTTTCAGACATCTTCCAGGATTCTAGCACCCCTCTGAGAACATGTCACAAACAGTGAAGATTCAGCAGTGGGAGGAAGCTACAAGCCCTGTAGATGATGCTCTCAGGTGAAGCCTGGAGTAGACTATTCCAAAAAAGCAGAGCCTCTTCAACCTCTCAAGTGAAGAAAAGAGATGCCTAGTTGGCATTTTGGTAGCCTGAGTTATTTGGCTCCTTCTCAATGAGGTTGCTGATTTGAAGCTTGTTTTATATAATTTCCCAAAGCTAACTATAGTCAATTCAAACACACACTTTGTTAAGCGATATTGTTAGAAGGGCAGCGACGAGGCCAAACTCAGCCCGATCTGTGATATGAATTGCCCACAGCAGGTTCTGGAAACTGGTGCTGCACAGAGATGTCATCACGGCCACCTATGAGGGTCACTAATCAATAGCCAACCCAGGCAACCACTAAGCCTCACTCCAGAGGTGGTGAGGGAGCACATCATCTCTGCAAAGCCCCTCTTGATGTAAACATTCTCAGGGGGGTTTTCTGTGGCTGCTGCAGTGCATCACGCATTTTCTATGTCAATGTTTTCTTCTGTGATAGAGAGCTTTTAGTGACTGACTGTTAGGTGTTTTTTAAGCTAATCTTGACTCATAATGACACCATGTGAAAGAATAGAACTATCCCAAAGGACCTTCTAAGCTGCTAAGAAGCAGATCTATGGTTGTCATCTTGGAAGGTGCTACAGGTTCAAATCACCATGTTTTCCATTAACTCACTGCCCTTCATCCTCATCGGTGGTGGCTCAACGCGACCCGCTGTGGGTTGCCTAGACTGGCACTAAACTGCCGAGAATGGAGGCCGCGGCCCAAGGTGTACCCAGAACACTACTGAAGCTCCATTAGGAGCTGAATATGCCCGCAGTGGGTCACCAGGGCTTCTAAATGGAACAATGCCCTTCAACAACAACCTGTATTACTGAAGGCATGGGATAGAGACCTGAAAAGGGGCAGGAGGTGGAAGGGGTTCCCTCCATGCCCAAGATTTGATTGGCTGCAGCTGGGGGAGAGGTGGCATTCTAGCTGCCCCACAAATCATGTGTTGCCGCCGAAGATGCTGGAAAGGGTATCTGCTTGTATCCAGTAATTTCACCCCACCCTGTTCCCTGGAAATGCATGAACAAAGGCTTCCTCTTCCTATTTAAAAAAGAAGAAGAAGAAGAAAAAAAAACCAAGTATCTTCGTCACTATCTGGTGTGTCCTCATTGAGACTCCAACATATAGATTTCCTTGGGCTCTTTAATTGCTGAAGCAATTTCAAACTCTGTCAACATTGGCCTTATTAACCCAGATGGTGTTAATTTACCAGAGTTCTCTACTTAGCATCGGTGTCCTTCGGCATTAAGCAGGAGTTGATGCCTTATTGCGAGTCGCACGTCTCTGAAGACACGCTTTCTACCAGCGACAACCTGCGAGGTATGTAGATCAGTTCGTGCAGACAGAAGGAAAACCCTCCGGAGGGGGAATGATGTGGTGTAAAGAAATCCGTATCCCACACATCTGCCTGTATCCAGAGGGCTCAAGCCATTACGGAGCAGCACGATCCGCACTGTGTTTCGAGATTGCTGTGCTTCTAGATTGCTTCCCCGTAAACACAACTCAGGACAGTCACCTGCGATTGATTACCCGCCCTGGTCCAGCAGCTTCAATTGTTTTGTTTTGGTTTTTTTCTGTAATGAAACCGAGAGCTTGATTCTCAGCAACCTCTCCGGGTCTCCCGGAGATGATTTCAGAGAATTAAAGTTTTCTTATTAAAAATAAAACAATTTCTCCCAAAGGATGGGTGTTTCAATCGAGCTTGGGGTAGTGAAGGAGCTAGCACAGACGGCACGCATCCTGACAGCGCACTGCAGGAGTGAAGAGAAACTCCCACTGAGCTCTGACTGTGTACCAGGAGCCCTGCTAGTGCAACGGGGACAGGGCGTGCTGCTAACCACAAGGCTGGTGATTGGCTGCTCCCAACGGAAAGATGAGGTGGTCAACACTGGTAAAGGTTTGCAATCTTGGAAACCCCCAGAGGCAGTTCAACTCTGCCCCACAGCATCAAATGGATTCGATCGCAGTGGCAGGGGGTATCAGAGGATGTACCAGGCCTGGTTCAAAGGATTTTTTTTATCTAACTTTACATATGTACTGTACATACGTCTATGTCCAATTTTTCCCCTTCAGGGAAAGAGACCGTTGCCAACACTTTGAACAAAGTGGAAGTTCAGCAGGGCCCTGTGGCATTGATCTAATCAGAAAGAACTCAAATGTGGGGACAGATATAAACCTCTCTGATGTTCCTTCATAGCTATGGGTGCTGAGGGTGAGTTTTCATTCCGTCCTTGTGCCGGATGTTGCTGGGTGCCCCTATATCAAGTCAGATGCACGAGGGTCCATAGGTCAGAGTAAAACTGGGTCGCAGGATTTTTTTTCAGCTGTCATTTTGAAGGAAGAAGACTGTTCCTTAGAGTTTCCAAGGCTATAAATTGTTAGGAAACAAATAGTCCCATCTTTCTCCTTCCGTCTGGTGATGAGCTTGAACTGCTGACCCTGTAGTTAGTAGCCCAACATTGAACCATAGCCCCAGGGCTTCTTACAGAAGCAGAGCAGATCGCCACATTCTCCCATTGAACCATGGGGTGGACCTGAAACATCAATCTTTGGGTTCACTGTCAAGTGCTTAATTGTTTGCTCCACCAGGGTGCCTTACCTCATGGCTAAAATAGAGAAGCAGACTCCTCAAGGCAGCAGGATTCATTTGGTTAATGAATGCAGAAGGTCTGAGTACACTGTCAGATGCATAGAGGTAACTTGATTCTCTTGGCTGTCTTTCTAAAGCTCATGGGTGTGTGTGTGTGTGTGTGTGTGTGTGTGTGTCTGTGTGTCTGTCTGTCATGTTTCTGAGTCTGAAACACGTGTGTAACATTCCCTTTGTGATAGCCCTACAACAGAAAACTCAGGAAGGTTCTTCATTGTGCCACGTTGCATTCTTGGCTTCCACTTTTTAGCATCTGCTCTTTGCCCTCATTTTCTCACATGGCTCTCCCCCTGCCCTTCTCGTCTCTGCCGTCCCTTCACCCCTCCAGTCCCCACAAATGCTATCTCTGCCCACAGGGTTTCCCTGATTCTTCCAAATGGGGACTCTTGGCCACAGCAGTCTTATGGGGACATGTTGGCATCATGATGCCTATAGGCAGCTCTGGACCTTGTGAAAGGCTGGGCCACACATACATGTGAAGACCCTGTTTTCAACCCCCTCCCTAGCATTGCTGTTTCCGTGCAAGCACTTCATGTGTGCAAACAGCAGTCCAGTTTAAAAGGGGCCCTATTGATTTGAGATACAGGTAACAGATCTGCCCAATCCCACCAACTCCATTAACGACCACAAGGATGAGGCTTGCACTGAAGCAGCCCCGGGGGCAGCCAGTAATCACACATGTGACTTCCTCTGGTTCCGCTCAATTACTGCAATCACCTTGTTTCTCTGAGTATTGACACGTAATTTTCCATGCCTGTTTTCCTTGCTTGGTCTCTGTCTACTTATTGGCTAGAAAATCAATGGATGCACTCTCTGCTTGCACCTCATGAATCAGAGAAAATGGAGGAAGCGAACACTTGTGTGGCATAATCCCCCGAAACACCGAACCCTCGGGTCACGGTCCTGACATTTGCCTTGATCATCTTCACCAGACCCAGCGCCAAACCCATTGCTGTTGAGTCCATTCCAGTCAAGGGGGCTCCTGGGAGAGGTTCCTGGGAGACCGAGTCCATCTAGTCCAGGGGTCTTCCAAGGCTGCAAACCTTTCCAGACGCAAGTGTGTGACATCTATCTCCTGTACAGTGTTGGTCGTGTTTGGACCATTTTAGTTTGCAGTGTTTTAGGGACTGTGCCACCAGCTCTCCTGCCTGATCTTCCTTCTGGCCCCGATGACACATGAAGTGCAGGAACCCTGCGGGGAGTAACTTCTGGGTGGGTCACTTCGGGGAGTGCCACTGCACCTGGCCCTCTCCCTGCAGCCCCTGAGAGGGCGCTAACAGTATCTTCCTCTGTAGATGACTACACTGAGCTGAAGCAGCCGTCTCAAAAACAAATGGAAGCATGCCAACTGTCTTCTCAGGAGGAAGGGCATGGGCTCTTCCGGTAAGAAGATCATGGGCGACAGACCAGATAGGCCCAACCTCAAACTCCAGACACTCCTGGGCTGAGAAAATCCCTTTGCCTTGCACAACACCTCGGTTTCCTCACCTGCAAAATGTGACGAAGATGTCCTATTGCCCAGAGAAAATTGTGGGAGCGAGCCAGCTAATCCACACAACACAGTCCGCGGCATAATAAAGTCTCTGCGCATCTTGGTTCCCTTCCTTCTCTTTCGGTCACAATGGGCACACAGAGAGTCTGAAAGACTGCGAGTGCATTGTCAGACCATTTGGCCATGTCGACACGTACCCCAGCCAGCTGGCCTTCCAGCACGCCAACCAATTTTGGAAATATGTATTTATTACCCGGGCACCCTTTAGGGCCATTATAGTCTCACGGAGATCCATCTCAATTCACAGATCATTGGCCCAAGTCATCATTAAAAGCCCATAAGAGTGTTTTGGTCAACTCGGATGTCACACAGGAGCATGAAGTCTTCGAAGCACCAATCCTCTCACAGCACGTGTTTGTAACGCATCACACATGCCCTTGGTGGGTTGTTTTGTTTATTTGCTTGCTTGTCTGTTTACTTTAATGCACTCCCATCGTCGTTTGTCTTCAAAAGGCCGGAGAGGTTAAATCAATGAAGCCATCTTTCCCGCCTGCTTGGCTGGCTGTTTGGACCCCGCCAGGCCCGGCATTGCTTTTTCAGGTGGAGCAGATGCCGAATCCCAAGGTCTCAGGCAAACTCAAACCCTTGAAAATAATGGCGGAAAATCGGAGCGCTGACCCCACCTTCACTCACACAGCACAAATGCAGGACCGTCATTTTCTATGCTCCTTGATCTCCGGGAACAAAAACCTCTGTCGTTCAAGGAATTCTTCGTCTAGTCCCGAGGAAAAATAGATAGACATATATAGAGTCTCTCCAGGATGTACTAAGTTAACAAACCAAATTCGTGTGCGGTCGGGTTTTGCGGCTCTTAGCGTCCACATTAACCTCGGGACTCTCCGGGACTCACGTCTTTAGTTGCCCCGTGTTTTTTGTTGTTGTTGCTGTTGTGGGCATTTTTTGTTTTTGTTTGGGGTTTTCGGTTTGTGGCTCTGCTTGCTAGCTGCAGACCACTAACCTGATTTCTCTGTGGGAGATTTGAAAGCTCTGCTCTTTGCAAATCTCCCTCCGATTTTCATTCTCTTTGGTGGAGCTAAGCCTTCCGTTTCCAAGGTCAAATGAGCTAAGCCCCTTCCGAGGGGAGCTTATTTCTGACGGATGCAATAAGGGGCTACTCTTTTTAGCAGACCCCGGCGCCGGCGGCATCATTAAAACACTTCTCTGCCACTGGAAAGGCAACTTTCTTCCCGAGGGCGCGCTGGAGGGGCTCGGCAGAGACGCGTAGAGCGACAGCGCCCCCTGCTGGCGGCCGACAGCACCCGGGGCTTCTGCAGCCGGGCCAGGCTCCCTGTAGCCACGTGGGAAGCCATGTGGAGATCATGACAAGTACCTTTTTTTTAAGTCCTCTGCCTAATGATGCACGTAATCTTGAGGACCTAAACAATGAGGCGGAGGGGGAAGTCCAAAAGTCAAAATTGGACCCATACAAAATGTTGCTTGTGAGTTCCTGGTCTCTGGGCCCCTTGGGGTGTTCCCATTCGGGCCGGTATGTGCGGTGTTGGGCTGGTCTATTTTGCATAGTTGACAGCATCGCATATGGTCAGCTTCTGTCACTGCAACAGAGCAGGGACAGGGGTCTAGTAAATGATTTCTACCTGCGGCAGTAGCATGCACTTAACTTGAGGGAAAACCTAATAAATATGGGCTGATAAAAATGTTTCAACACAGGCGTTGCAGGTGACACAAGGAAGGCTGTTTCTAAGGAGGCCAAGGTCAGGAATTGGACTTCAAAGGCAAGTGTGGAGACAAGCGGTCCCACTGAAATCGACAGCTAACCAGTGAAGCAGACATCATCACTCCTTTTGCCAGAGGAGGAGACTCAGGCTCCAGAGGCAAGTCGGTTTGCTCAAGATCATCGTGGAATTCAGATTCATTGCTGTCTGGATTCCAACCTTGTTCTGAAGACCACGGGCGCACCTTTATGCCAAGTTCACTGTCTGGGCCAGCCTACCCCCCTCCCACCCCAAGAGGAGTCGAGTGAACATCCTAGAAGAGTGTTTCCAAAGCTCTGTCCACCTTTACAGAGACAGCTCCAGGGGTCTGCTTCTTGGTGATAAATAGTCTCACCCTCATTGGTGACGGGAGTGGGGTGGGGAGATGTGGCTGTATTAAGTATCCGCTGCAGCAAAGGAAATGATGATGCGCTTTTCCTAATGGATGCCCCATTCCAAAACGCACCAGGAGCTCAGTTTGTCCTACCCCAGTCACTGATTTTCATCCGCAGACAGATGCTCGGCATTTCTCACAACTCTGATGGGTCTCCGCCATCCTGAACACGGTGGTGCTCTGACTCCACTTTGTCCTGTCATGAGCCTTTCGGGATCAACAGATTGCTGGCCAAGACACAGAAGCAGAATTGGCCCCTGCACCATTGGATTCGAATGAAAGGTTACTGGTAAAACCGCAAGAGAAGACAGTGAAGGAGAAGCGACCTGGGTCTGTCAGGAGCCCGCTGAGGGATGGCGCACACAGCTGCATTTACCCAGGCTCACTAGCGGTCTGTCATGCTGCCTTGGATGAAGACTTTTGCCACCATCTGATTCATTGAACTTCGACAGCAAAGCATCTGGTTTCTTCATAGGTTTTTATGCTTCCATGTTGATAGCTTAACAATAAATAATGGAAGGCCACTGGTTTCCAAAAAAAAATATTTTGAAGGAACGCATCCCTGTTGGAGAGTTTAAGTAATTTTTTTAAGACAACACCTATAAGCTCCCTTGGAAACCAGACAGGTGGCCACCACGGCATTGAAATCATTTTTTTTGAAGTCACCAACAACTTTCACCTGGACAATCCAATGGCCAGTTATCTGTCTCCAGCCGCTCTGAGAGAGGCAATGTCCCACAAGTTGGCCAGACAAGCCCTTCACTCTCTTGCTCCAGAGAGAGCAACTACAGGTTCATGGTCTCTGGACCCTAGAGCCTACAAATTGCTCAAGACACCTCTCCGACACCACAGATGTATTTAGTTGTAATGTTACAGAGAGGATACGGATATAAATATTAAAGTTACAGGAAGAATGAAGAAGAACATAAAAACCATCCATAATTCCACCAGAGATTATCTTTGTTGATTTTTTTATTTAATGGGTGTGTGTAAGAGAGACAAAGAGACAGATGGTATGTTTCCTTTTTTCCCAGTTGGAATATTCTTGGTACGAGATGCACGTGCATTCCTGTGCATTGCCATCTGTCTATATCCTGATCCCATTGTTAGGCCTGCCTCGAACTCACAGCAACTCATGCACAACAGTAGCACGCCCATGGTCAAGTGCACTTCAGCCGAGTGCGGTCTGTAGGGCTCTGGTGACTGGTTCGGAGAAGGCCAGGCCTTTCTTCTTCTCAGCCAGGCTTTGGAAGCTCCAGCCCACACTGTTCAGCCTCGCAACAGCCTGCAGGCCTGCCCAGAGAGATGAAGGGGTAATTGGGGCTGGAGCCGGCTCTCCCACCCAGAACAGATTCTACCACTCAACTAGCCTGCCCTGGACTGTTATCAGACATATCAAAATACAGAAAGGAGAATTGTACAACCAGCTAAAATCACACTAAAGAAAGGGAGAGACATTGAAAAGTATAGTTTATTGAATGGATGGGTGGGAACTAAGTCCTGGCCTCCCCCCTCCTACACACCCCACTTACCTCTATGAGTTCGACCCAGGAACAGATTGGCTAGCGCCGAGGCAGCAAGGGAGATTGTAAAACAGAGCAAGGATCTAGGGCAGTGGTTCTCAACCTTCCTAAGACTGTGCCCCAGGGGCTGAGCCCTGGTGGCGTTGTGGTTGAGTGCGGGACTGCAGCCCACTGGCTTGGCGGTTCAAATCCAACAGCAGCTCTCCAGGAGCAAGACTGGGCCTCCCACTCCCACCAGAGGGCAGTGATGCCTCCCCGCCAAAAAAAGACTGTGACCCTTGAATGCAGTTCTTCATGTGGAGGTGATGTTCTCCCAACCATAAGATCATGTTCATTGCTACTTCATCACTGTAATTTTGCTAGTGTTATGAATCATAATGTAAATATCTGATATGCAGGGTGTATTAGGAGACCGCTGTGAAAGTGTCTTCAACTCCCAAAGGGGTTACGACGACCCACAGGTTGAGAACCACTGGAGCTTCTGAAGGCAATTCAGTAGGTAGGCAATGGCGGGCAGAGACAAGAATGGGGACACATAATGTGAGGGCAGAGTGCTAAACTGTTCACCAAAGTCAACCCAAACGTCCCTTGCATGCCTGGGAACCTCGCGAGCACTTGCATGAGTCAAGGGGGTGAAAGGAGAGGAGGGACATGGCACTCGTGTGGAGCAGGACAGGCGCAGTATACAAAGAAGCCAAAGCCCAGAGCCCTGTGGACAGGAAAACAGAGCACGCTCAGGCCTAGGGGAAATCCATGGGAGGCTTTTGTACCATCATGGTCCGTGGGATTGGGATATTCAAAAGTTCTAGAAATCCCGGCCAGTATTGGGGCTACACAAGGATGAGGTGCTGGAGTTTTTAGAGTTTGTCATGTCCTCTTGTTCTCCACTGCTTGGTGGTAAATTGTTGTGGGACTGTCTGCCTTCCCAGCTTTCTTGGAAGGTTCTTAAGAAACTCCCATTTGGTTCTTCACTCACGAATGAAAGCCTCCTGGCCCAGAAAGAGGATCAGGTGGGGGGAAAAATATGGCAAGGCTTGTACAGAGCAGCAGAGTGAGGACTGAGAGAGACTCTGCTTCGCCCAAGTTCTCTGAGAACTAATGACCTTCTACCTAACTTACTGGCAAGAGAAATTTGTCCCATGACATACATAGTCGTCATGTGATGTGGAGGCAATAGGCTATGGCATCCCATGTGATTTGAGTCCAGAATGTTTACAATCAATCAAAAGCCCAGGAGAGATTCTTTTCCCCAGAGCTAAATAAGATCCAAGTCACCTTCCTTCTATTGTGTGTGGACGTCCATCTACTGTGTACATCAAATGAGTTATTAAGGAGAAGAAATTGATATTGCAGGCCTCTTGTGATATGCCAAGTGTGCAGTGTCAAGAATTTGAATGAGAATAGTGCAGTAGGAAGAAAAAACAGTGGGGCTGCATGTCACAAATGTTATGAGGGAAAAGAGGGCTTTATGTGTAGCCATTTGTGAGATTATGAACTTCTTCTTGTACAGCTTCTACCTCCCCAGCCTGAGATTTAAGAGTGAGGAACAGGGCAGAAGAGTCTAGATGGAGGAAGAGAGTGCGTTTGTCATGCCAGTGAGATGGTGGTGTGGGGCTGACATTAAGAAGGCAAGTCAGAGTTATCAATTTGAAAGGCATGAGCATGGGTCAATGGAAGTCAACAGACGGGGCCAAAAATTTCCAGAGAAGGGCAGGTCATGTCACTGCACTCCATAACACACCATTTAATGAAGAAACCATTCCTGTTCCAAAAGGATTATTAACAAAAGACATAGAGGATCTTGGAGGACGTTCAAGGAATATTATAGGAAAGTAGCCCATCTTCACGTCAAACACTTCTAGAGAACTGGGTCTAATTGATGCACATAAGCTGAGCTCAAAATCATGAGCAGGCAAGAGAAGTCTTTAAACTTAGAGCCCTGGGTGATTCTACACCCACCACCCACCTCCTCAACAAAAGGATGCCTCTTAAAGAAACTAAAAAATGTACCTAGTGTCCATGCTGACTCGACCTGAAGAGAAAAAGAAAAGTCTAGCATGCTAAATGGAAAGGCCTGGAACTTTAAGCCATTTCCAGAAGCCCAATGTCAGCTGTCTTTCACCAAGGGACAGGCACAGTAAAGCCCAAAAGGATATGATGGTGGCCAGGCATTATGGGGGCAGAGCATTGAGCTTCCTGAGGGCCACAAAGGCCTCTCAGCTACACATGCAGGGTGTTTTCTTCAAGAGTCTGTGAGGAAGACTTAGAAGAGGTTTCTTAAATGCGCAAGATGGACAAGCACGCTTCATTCCACACTTGTTTCAATTATTCTGTGTATTGATGCTCTCGCAACAAACCAACTGCAGGAAAAGAATCATTCTTCAGGTGACCTTCCTGACCTATTATTGTCGTTCTTAATAAAAATGGTCTCATATTCTTAAAGTATGTGACCCTCATGGACCTGTAAGTCAGGACCTTCTGCACCAAACTCCCTGAGGTGCTTATGAAAAAGTACATCCTCCTGTGCCATGGAGGTGTGCTCATTCTAGATTTTTCAGCAAGCAGCCGTTGCACATTCAAGCTGGGAAAATGTTGTGTAAAGGGCTCCAAGCCCCAGACGTTTGAAGGTTGCCCTCATCGCCTCTACTCCATTAGTTCAACACAGCCTAATAAGCACCAGTTGTTGTTCCCCGCAGTCCGTGACTCATATTGCAGTTACTGGAGACGAACAAAAGGATCGTTTGAAACGAGAAAGGGAAGACAAGACAGGCGGATGCGCGATTCGCAGTGAAATGCTTGTGAAACTGTGCGGGCTAGTGGTTGCCATGCGCCCATTGGCTACGCGGGAGGAGAACTGGGGGCCGAATGCGGTGAGCCGTCCTTGGGGAAAGGTCTACTCCGTCACACGTGTTCCCTGGGAGTTGAAGACTGACTCCGTGTCGCTCGACAACAGCGTGAAACGCAAACCAAAGCCCCACCTCACGCTCATCGAGTCCATGCCGACTCCTGGCAGCTCCTCAGGACCGAGTAAACTGCCCCGCTGGGTGTCAGACTGTGACTCTTCAGGGGAGCAGACAGAAGCAGGCTACTGACCTCCGTGGCGAGCAGCCAAAAGTGTGGCCACCACACCTCTGAGGCTCCTTCAGCTACACCCTAGGAAAGAAGCCACTTAAAACCATCCTGCCTACCCGACCCCCCCACCCCACTCAGCAGCCCAACACACCACCACCCACCAGGGGGTCTGTCATCCCTGGTCCATATCTGTTTCTATTCATTTCTACACCTACAAAGCTTAGGGAGCATTTTTTTAAACCAAACTTTTTCCAAACAAGGTGGCTTTTCCAAAAAAAAAAAAAAACGGTTTCTCCTCCTCCATCTCTGTTCCCATGTCAGCAAGCCAGCGAGGCTGCATCTTCCAGAGCTGTCATTGTATTCTGTAACAAAGCACCCTGCCCTTTAGCTGAGCAGAACGCTAGAGTGCTTTCAAGCTGAAGTTCTCAAAGTATCTAGGCGTTTTTACCTCAGCTCTGAGGTCTGACTTAAGCAATTTGCCTTCTTCCTCTTGATTGACGCTCATTTTAAGCTCAAAGAAGAGTAACTTTAATCCCCCTGCTTCTGTGGGGAGCCTGGAAATGATAAAAACAGCAGCACTTGGTTCTTGGATCTTAATCCATGTCTCAAGATATTAGGGCCTGCCAAAGCATCTGAGAGCCAAGCGGATCCAGTAACTAAGCAGTAAGTTGTCACAGCAGCAGTAGTCATGGCAGGATCTATCACCAAAGAAATGTGGGAAAGACCCCTTGAGTTCAATATGCTTTTGACAGCGATCCAGAGGTCTGGGAATTCAAGCATCTGAACGCACTGACAGTGCCATGGACTCTGGGGCCCACTTTGTTGCCGCTGTTCTGCCCAAACTAAACCCACTGCCATCGGGTCCATTCTGATCCATAGTGACTAGGGTAGAACTTCTCCTGAGTGTGTCCATGGCTGTTGTCTTTAAAGAAGGAATCTGTCATGCCTTTTACCCAGGGAACTGCTGGTGGATTCAAACCCCCAACCTTCTGGATAGCAGCCAGTTGCTTAACCACATGGTGCCGAGTCAGCCCCAACCATTGGTAACCGGATGTCTCACAAAACAACGCGTTGCCTGGTCCTGTGTCGTGTCCTGATTGTTGGTATGTTGGATGAGCCTGGTGTTGGTTATCTGTGGAGAGTTCCTCTTGTGATGATGACTTGCTCCTTTACCAAACATGATGTCCTTTTCGAGGGATCGCTCATCTAGGTCTAAGAAAGAGCACCCCAACATTTAAATCTCTAGTCCACTTGGCTTGACGAAGCATGGCTGCCTCTGAACTTAAAGCACGTTTGGCAAAGGCTTGTTAGACTGTAAGATTTAAACTTTAAACAGATTTAATCTGGTATTTCAGACAATGTTTCCTTTGTAAACAAGCTACTCGAATCATTCTGGGGAACTGTGTTCAGCTGGGTTCTCCCAAAAAGCATCCTAACGACACTTTCTGTATAAATGTATATTTTAAAAGAGTAGTTTATATTAGGAAAAAGGCTCACACAGTGGTAGAAGCAGTTGAATCCAATTTGGCTCAAGTCACGTGTCAGGTCTTCAGGCTGGAGACTTTTCCTGATTCATGTGGCTGCTGGGACTGGGAAGTCAGAAGATAAGCCAAGTAGTAGGAGGCCAGAGCAGGTAGACTGTGGTTGGTGGATACAGAGGCAGATCAGCTAATCAGATGTTTAGCAAGTCTCTGATAACTCCCAGGGTTGGCAGGCAATATGACAGGCTGATGCCTCAAATCCAAAGAACCAGAGATGGATGTGACAGACGCAGGATCCACATCAGCAAGAAGAGACAGAGAGAGAGAGCTCTCCACAATTTTTACTTATATATGTGAACCAGGCCAAACTCCCAAGAAGCCATCATCAGACTGCAACTTCAGAAAGAAGTTGCCTTGCCTTGCTGCCTATGGGCCAAGAGTTGATTGCCGTATGTTAAGTCAAAACTACTGAGGATATCAACCCAGTAATTTAACATGAAACCTATGACAGGACTCACTTTGTACAAGAAGGCTATGCTACCAAAAAAGAATTTCCTATGATTGTCTTATGACCATTGTAAACCTTGTATGGTCACCAAATATCTATACAAATCTACTGTCATCAAATCAATTCTCACTCAAAGCAAGTCTATCTAAACCAGACTAGAACTGGCCCTTAGGGGTTCTGAAACTAACTCTTCTCAGGAACAGACAGCCTTGTCTTATTCCTATGGAGTGGCTGGTGTGTTCGAACCACTGACCTTAGAATGAACAGCCCAATGCTTATTTCACAACACCATGAAGGCTCCTTCCAAGTACCTGTCTTACCCCTTATATCACTCACTAATAACTGATCTATAAAAACTCTTTAAAGCAATCACTGCAAAGCTCCCACTTCTGTCAACTGCCTTTGACAAATCACTAGTAAGCCAATCAGAATATTATTATTATTATTATTATTAATATTATTATTATTATTTCCCAGTTTAACAATATGAACAGTGCCTGCATACATATAGCTCTTTGGGGGCTGGTTCACTCTGTGGATTCTACTTATATCCAGTTTAAACTGTGTCTTGCCTTCAATATAGCTCTGTAATTTAATCCTTAAAAGAGTCAAAGTTTTAACATGTAATACGTCCCTAAAAAACAAGTTAAAGTTTGGCCATCCATGCTTCTAAAGAGCATTGTGGCTGCATTGTTTTAGGATGAATTTGTTGTTCTTCTGGGTAGTATATCCTAGAGCAAATTGTCAGGATTGTTGTTCAGTAACATGAGTCCATTCCAAGCAATAGCAACCCCTATGTGTAATAGACTGGTCAGCCAGTCATGTGTGCCATCTTTGCAATGATTCCACAGTGTCAGCCCTTCGCTGCCCTTACTGTGCCACTTCAACTCATTGAAGGCCTTGCTCTTACTGACTGACCTTCAACCATGAGGTCATTCTCCAGGGACTGGGCCCTCCGGATGACATGCCCCAAGAACGTGGGACAGTCTCACTGTCCTCCCGTGTAAGGTACATTCAACTATACATTTCCAAGATAGAGTCATTCATTCTTTCGGCAGTCCATAGCATATGTAATATTCTTTGCCACACTCTAATTTAAAAAGCATCTATTTTTCCTTAGGCTTTCCTATTCTCCAGTCAGCCTTCTCATGCATATTAGGCTATTGAAAATACCATTGACTTGGGTATTACTACCCAAAGTGACATCTTTGCTTTATAATATCTTTGTTTTTGCAGCAAATTTGCCCCACTGTAATAGAATACACAGTTTGATTTTGTTTTTGACTGTCACTCTCATGGACATTGATTGTGAATCCAACTAGAATCAAAGCATTCTATGACTGGGTTACATTTTTTGACGAAGGTGAAAGTACTTTGCATATTCAAGGGGGCTTCAAAAAGTTTTCATTGGATTTTTCTACAAATTTTCAGAAGCCCCCTTTCCTGTAATTAAGGCCCCGCATAAATAGACTTTGAATTCGTCAAAAGAGAGAGGATCCCAGGTGAACCTGACTTCATCAAGTGAAAGGGTGACATTGGCCCTTCCTGCACAAGCCCAAGGAAGGAGCCTTCGGTACCCTCTGGCCAGGCGCACTCTAAGAAGGGCCAGGCCTGGAACTCTAAGTGGGACTGCTGACACCCTGTGGGGAAGGCTTGCAAATCCCGCCTCCCAGGTTTCCTCCATCACTTTCAGTCTGCTGCCCTGCCTGAGACACAGGCAGAGAGGAGAAGCAGAAGAGTTTCCACCTAAGCCATTGTGACTTCTTGATCCGTTGAATGCCCAGATCCCTTGAGAACCACTTAAGCCTTTTCATAGAGCTGTTGTTGCTGTTTTGTCAGCCTCTAATTCCAAACCCAGTCATTCTCTTATTGACCTAATGGTGGTAGTTCAACTCTGGCAGGCAGCTCTTGGCATTCTCTCAGTAACTCATAAACCTGTACTCTGGGGACAAGAAAAATAGGCAGGCAGGCTACTGATTGAGAAAATGGTTAATCTAAAATATATATTCCTATTCTGGGAAAATCTGATCCTGATCTCTGCTTCTTACTTGGCATTGATCACCAGAGTCCAGTATGTTGAAGAGCTGGGCCTGGGGGCCCTTTAGTGGTGGTAAATGGCAAGGTCAGCATCTTCCATTGACCCAGACCCAGGTCAGGTTCAAGAGTAGCTTCTCCAACCAGCTGAACATCTTGGTCACTTTTATCAGAAGTGCTAATGCTCACAGTGCCAAAACTAAGACACCTCTGTTTGTTCTGGATACTTAGACACCCAAGTGGACAATGTGTCAAAGCTCTAATTATCAGGCCACCCCATTGGAGAGCTGAGGGTCCTTGATAGAATGTCCTTATTCTGTATCTCATCCATATATGGATGATCCCCACCAGATATTTAATGGTGGAGTCCACAGAGGCCGATTGCCAGCTCTTTCTGCAGAAGTGCCTCTAGGTGACCTTTAAGGTGAGCGATCAAGAATGTTGACTTTTGACACCCACATGCAGGGACAGCCAGGCAGCCCAGCCCTGAGTGTAGTGGCCGCTCCCTGCCTGGAACACATCCTAATCAATCTTCTCCAAGGCGAGCCTTGTAGAGAGGGGAAAAGAAAATGCTGTGTCGCTGGTACCCAGGCTATCCTTCCTGAATGTATCACTCACATAAATTACTCTTCTCCCGCGTCCTTGTGAATAAAAGGGGCTGAAGGGGAGCCTAGGAGTTCCAATCATCGATTTGCCTCCACTTGAAGAAAACATCACAAGTAGGGATGAAGCCTCCCTCCAGAGACAACCCCCAACGAGCATTTGAACAGACCCCGGCAAAGCAAAGCTCCAGGTAGATAAGATGAGACAAGCACATGAATTGGAATTTTCCAACTAAGGAGAGAGACGTTTTCTGCAAAGAACTTTGCAGAACCTCCAACGTCGCCTCAAATCCAGTAAGGGTCCCTCGGGTGCAAATACACGAGAGAAAGGAGCAAATACCACAATGGAATCGGGGGTGAAAAGCTAGAAAGGGGGACTTGAGGCAAGCTTTGGAGAGCTGAGATAATAAGGAATGCAAAGGACAGAGATGTATGACTGAGCAAGGAGGAAAAGGGAGGAGCGTAGCCAAGAACTGAGAGGGAGGAGAAGGGGGGCCGCGAGAGGGAGAGGCCCGACACTGCTGTCAGAGCAGCTTAGGTAGAAAGCTGAAAGCATCAGGAAGCCATTAGAGGTTCCTCCGTTGGAAGTAATAGGCTTAAACTGGTGTGAATGCATTTAGAAACCAGCATTTCTACCACTTCAAACATTTGGTTAACTACATAATCATACGTTTTTATTATGTTAGTTTCATAGCTACACAAATCACATTATCTGTAAAAAGAGAAAAAAATTATGAAAAGCATTTGCTACCTTTTTTCCCCCCCAAGGAAATTGAACTTCCTGGCAGAGCTTTCAGATTTGCTGGGGCGGGCAGTGGGGAGCCTCTGTTGGCAGGGGCGTGCATGATCCCGAGGATGACAGAGCAAAGTCGGTCAGGCAGGCGGTGAGAAGCCGAGCAGGGAGGGCATCGGGAGGGAGCAGGGGAGGCAGTCTCTGGGCACAGGGCACGAGGAGTTCCGCGGGCCTGAGCGTCGTCACAGTTGATGCCTCCCTCTGAGAAAGAGCAGAAGTGCCGCGCCACGTTTCCAAGGCTGCGTGTCTTAACAAAAGCACGTCGTGGTGTCTTTCCCCACCCACCAAGAAGCTGACGGGTCCCAGTCTCAGGCTTTTGGGAGAACTGGGCACTCCCGCCGCCCCTCGGAAGCTTCCGTCAGGGACAGCTTCCGGTGGTGAAGTGCCATTGAGTCTGTTCCAACTCACAGGAACCTGAAGCACGACAGGGTGAAGCACTGCCTGCCCCGTGCCTCTCACAACTATCCTGTGGTGATGTCCCTACTGGTATTGAAACACTAGTGGCATAGCTGTCAGTATCACGCACCGTGTCAGCCACCAGCGTTGAGCAAACTGACGGGGGGCGGTGGAGGAATAGTGGGCTGGACCCACTTTTCTGAAGCAATCCAGAGGCAAGATGCACTTCTTTTTATATGCGAATTGGGTCTAGGGGATCTTTTTCAGACTGGACTACTGTCGCCCTGGCACCCTCGCTAATGGGGTCTAGAAAAATGAGTCCTTAGAGGCCTTGATGGCGCTTGGCATCCATCAATGTACATCCATTCCCCAATCATGCCTCTTGGAGGGGCAGAGAGAGTCTTCTCCCTGCTCTCCTCGTCCTCCCCCCTTCCCTAGTCTTAGTAACCTTCCTCAGAGAGGGGACTCAACTTCACTCCAGGGCGCGCTATGTTCAAAGCTGGTGCCATTTGACATCTTACATTCTCCTTGCACAAAGCAAACCTTGTCCCCCAATGGCAGGGATTTCCATCTCTGAGCAGCAGACTCACTGCCTGTGAGCCCATTCTGATGCCTAGCAACTCCACCGGACAGTACAGAACTGCCCCTGAGGGCTTCCAAGACCAGAACTCTTTACAGCAGTAGAAAACCTCATCTTTCTCCCCTGAAGGGGCTGGTGATTTTGAACTACCAACCTTATGGCTAGCAGTCCAACATGTAACCACTCCACCACCAGGGCTACCTTTTGGGAAACTAGGGAGAGAGAATGTAAAGAACTTTCTCAAACCTCCAACATCACCCCCAAACGCAATAAGGTCACCTATGAACTCCTCCTCCAGCCAGCACCTCTGCCTGTCCCAAGCTTGGCTTGGCGGACTCCTGTCCTTATAAGCACCTGTCTCTCCGAGTCACCTAGAGGCTGCAGCTCAGGAACACCTCCCTCTGAGGTGAAGGCTGGGAAGTCTGCATCCTGGCAGAGTTGCATGGCCCAGCCCGCCCCTCTCTGGCAAGGTTCTTCTGTGCTGATCTCTGCATGCAAGCCCAGGACAACCCTACACGTGGCCCCTGGGCCGAGGTGAGCCTGACAGTCTCAGTGAGACTACGGAGGGGAGGTAGGATGGGACAAAAAGTGTGGTCTACACCCACATTTCTGGCTATGTCAGAAAACACTCCCCCCCCCCCACAAAAGGGCCAGCCTGTCAGTTATATGCAAATGTACAGAGCACATAACTAGATCAAGTATGAAACATAGTGATCATCTCCTTTAAGGACTTTGGATACTAGACTTTTAATACGACAAGGACCTCAGAGGCCATATGCCCAAATCCCGACCTCTTTTCATGCCCACAAAATGCTAGAATGGAGAGAGCCCCATTTCTCCCAAGGATGCTACTTCTTTGAAATCCTTCTACCACAAATCAGAAATCTTCCTGCAGATATTTGATTTCTAATGCCTAGAAATGGGCCCCTTTTTCCCATGGAAGTCTGGAAACTCAGACTTTATTTACAAATAACCCATCAGTTATTTACAGGATTCCTTCTTGGACATTCTCATATGAATACCTGCTAGTTGATATGTTCATTGCTAACTAAAAGTTATTTCTGGGCTCTTGACTTTCTCAAGTGTCATGTTGTGAACAGGCTCCCGTTACCCTATATACATTAATTGCCAGAGCTTGCAGGTGCCCCTCCAGAAGAGGGACACATGATCCCTCTTAGTGCTCTGGGCTGCAGGCACTGTTCCTCAGCTTCCTCACTTTCCCCCGTGTGTCTTTTGGGTTCTGAAAGACCTCAGCAGCTGGGAGGAGCTGAGCAGTGCCCTGACTCCAGAAACAAGGCCTCTGGGAAAAGTCTGACCCAGGGTCCTAATCACAGCTTTTGCCACTTTTTACCTCTGTGACCTTGGATAACTTATTGAACCTCTCTTTTATCCTGATTCATCTTGGGTAGAGTAGGGATGATAATGCCTTCCTTATCAGATACTGTGGAAAATATATGAGATGCTACATGTAAAAAGCAACACACATATTATGAAAACAATTACTAGATGCTAATATTATTTATTGCTCATTGTCACAAGGGCAGAGTAGAACAGCCTCTTTGGTGTTTCTGAGACCAAAACCCATTACAAGAATGAAAACACATTACAAGAATGGAAAGCCTCACCTTTCTTCTGAGGAGCTGCAGTTGACTTCAAACTGCTGACCTTGAGATTAGCCTAACCCACTACACTATTCAGATTTTACTCAATGGCTGTGAGTTTGCTTTGGTTTTGGAGTATTGTTTTTAGTACTAAGTTTGTATCCAAAAGCCAGACTAGACAAGACAGAGACACTATATTCCTTTGCATGGTTTGCTACTGGGGCCTTCTTTCTGGCAGAGTCCTGGCCATCTGGACATAAAGCTGATCTGCCCCTTTCCCTGCTGGTGAGAAGGGAAAATAAGGACCATTCCTTTGGTGAGTTAATTGAACATCCTTGGGGAAACCAGTGCCTGCCAGGAACCCTTGTGTTTCTCTATAAGTTAAAGACATCCTGGTCTCTGCCAGGATGCCAGATGCACTTCCACAGAGCCATGGGTTCAAATGTGACTCAGAGGGCAGCAGAACCAGCCCTCAATGCCTCACCTTCTGCTGCCCCATCTCCACATCTTCATGGTTCCACATGCCTTATTCATCCATGACATGATATCACAGTTTCCTCCCTTGGCACCAATGGAATTCCCTCTCCTCACTTTATCCTTAGTCCCCAGAACTGCAAAAAACTCAAATCCCCTGGTAGTGCTGTTGGAAATTGATGGATTTGGGGGCAATGGTGGCTATCACTGAGATACTGGGGAATATCACCATCTGATGTCACTCTTATCCTGAAACACCTCATCCCCTGGGTCTCTGTACTCCTTGGACCAAACAGGACAAGGTGCAAAAGGACCAAGATACAAGGGATCATGGAAGTTCTTTATATGTATTTATCTTTCTATCTGTGGTAGTTTAATAATCTGGTGTCAATTTGAGGGTTGAGAGAGAAATGAGGGGAGTTTAGCCTATCAATCAGGTGGCAGCTTGATGACCTCATTTGGAGGTGCTAAGGGGATAAATATCTTGCTGGAAGCTAGATATAGGCGCACTGTCTGGGAGGCATTACAGCTGAGAAGACATGTGGCACTATGCTAGTACCCTGAACTGGAGGAACCACAAAGACACCCTGCCAGTGCTGAGATACTTACACCACCACTGGATCCACAAGACATCTCACCACTGGCCCATGATCCCTGCATTCAGCATCATTGCATGTATTTTGTGAGTCTGAAGAGAACTCTATAAATTGATATTGGACAGATGGGTTAATATCAGACTTATGGAACTTGATCTGGACTGGGTTGGAATATTTTCTCAATATTCATTTGCTCTTGTATATAAACCCCTATCTTATACACTTATGAGTGTCTGTGATTTTGTTTCACTAGTCTATCTGGGCTAACACACCACCTATGTTGACACTCCAACAGTGGATTGCTACTCTCCAAGACAATCACTGGGGAAAGAGCAAAGGCTAAGAAGATGGTTCATTTGCTGTCTTTGAAAGGACTGGTTTTCCTCTGGGCATTCTGTCAAATAAAGACATTGTAGAATTGAAATGATGGCATTTCTGTCCCTTAAAAGCAGCAAGATCTTGTAAACCAGACTTTTAGATTATATACAAGCCTATGTTAACTCCCCTTTTGTTTTTTTCCTAGCCTGTATTAGGGTAGCCCTTAGCTGTGTTTTCCAGTCTTAGCTCTCCCCTAGTGTACTAAGAGAAGGTGAGTCAGGGCAACCCTACTATCCTGAACCCCTATGGTGGTGCCCAGAATCCCACAAGGATAGTGTCAGTCAAGATTTGGGTTCTGCTTCAAAATGATTGTTCTTTCTCTGGCTTCTTCTGCATTTTTCTTTCTCAGATGGTCTCCAGCTTGTCTAGGGAAGAGAGGTCGCATTTGCTCCTTCAACAACTCATGAGATCTTAGGACTCCATCATTTTGGAGGAAATTCTCGTCCCAGGGGAATAGGGATTTCCAGATATCCCTCCTTTCAACCCTGGAACAAACCCTGAGCATCGTTCCCCCTGCCCCTCCATCCTCTCTGCCTCTGGTCTGGTTCTTTGTTTGCTCTCCTGTTCTCTCACTAAGCTCTCAGTGACTCTTGCATCTAGTTTCCCTTGCTTTTGTCCGAGAAATCTCAATGCACTGCCCATCTCATTCAGTCGGCTTCTGCCAGAGCGATCCACCCCCACTCTCAGATAAAACCTAAGTGCTTTCTCGAGGCAAACAAAGCCCTTTGTGCAAAGCACGCTGGATTGTCTGTTTCCTCAATGCATGGTACATTCTCTCTCCTGCTGTCAGATCAGCTCTCCAGAACTTTCCCTCTGCTGTGCCAAGAGCCATCCCTGCCCTGCTCTAACCTTCCTTCCTTTGATGCCCCCTGGATTTCCCTTCGGTTTTTTCCTCACCCAGCCTGCCACCCACCTTCCCATGATTTGATCTGATGGAGAAATCCATGTTCCTTGAATCTCTGTGTCCCTCAGAATTTCCTGCATTCACTCCAACGTCCTGCCTACAGCTGATTTTGATGCCACTTGTGACCACCTAATTCACAAAACAATTGGAGCAAAGCTAAGAGCAAAAAAAAAATTGGGGGAGGGGGGAGGAAAGGGAGAAGTGAGGGAGAAGGTAGGGACAGAGAGAGAGCTCCTCCTGAAAAGGGGCCAGTTCTCCTTTCTAAAATGTGATCTGCTCTGGCTGACCAGGGGAAGCCACCTCAAGGAACCTAGTGGCACTGGGGTTAAGCGCTCTGCTGGGGACTGAAGCATCTGTGGCTCCATCCCTCAACCCCACAAAGGGAGAGCAACATGGCAGGCCTCCTCCTCAGAACTGACAGTCTGGGAAACCCTACAGGACAGGTCCATTCTAGCCAAGCAGGGCATTGTGAGCTGAAACCCACTAGCATAGTCCCAGGAGTCCCGAAGAAAATCTTGAAGTCATGGACCAGATTGGCAAGGCGTCCCCCATTGTGCCCCACCACAGCAAAAGGGAGCCTTGCTTGTTGTGTCCAATTCCGTTTTCCCTGACTCTGAGCAGGAAACATTCCAGGTCTTCCCTACTCCTGGCAGAGGCCCTGCCTCCTGGGCAGCGTTTCCCCTCACTGCTCTCTCTTGCTTTTTACTCTGCACTTCTCCTGCTGCTTGGGACTGCCTGCTGCCACACCAGCCTCTGTCCTCTCACCCGCCCCAAACCCTGCACATTAACCCCCTGCCAATTTTCTCAATGTAGCACCTCGCTCCCACTGGAAAACACAACTAGCGATGCCCAGTCCCTGCTGGTGACAGACTGGCACCAAATCCCAACCCTAGGCAGCTGGGGTGGGAACCAGAGAGAGGCGTGCCTCCCCAGCCCAGCGAGTGAAGGATGCTTCATTTTCATCCCAAAGGCAATCTTGGAAATGGAAGGGGCTCAAGTCCTTAGCCAGCTGTGCCAGCCAGCAGATTCTGCCCCATGGGGACTCTGCAGGTCCGTGGTGGAGGAGCTGTTCCATAGTTTCCTGAGTGGCATTCTGGGGGGGGGGGGTGGCGTGGAGGGGTAGCTGTGTGCTTTCTAGTCCCCAGTTTTCTAGTCCCCGGCCTTTCTGAAAATGAGCAAGTACTCAGCCCTTGTGTTTTCCAGAGTTGCTTCTCTGGTTTCGAATGACCCCCTCCTCTCTGTTTTATAGGCAGCGTGCATGCAGGGCCACCAGGAGGAAGGGGAGGAAACCTATGGAAAGAACTGTGTACCTGGTCCTGTTGTCATTTTGAACACCACATGTGCAGCCCGGGGATGGGTAGTCGGGACCTCCCAGGTGAGTGACACTGTCGGTGCAGGTGAGCTGGCTGGCCTAAGCCTTTCCTTTCTGTGAAGCTCAAGGATCGTGGGTGCTCTCAGGAAATTAAACACTGGGCTGAAACTGCTCCCACCACCACACCCGCCCCCCTGTTTCCCTCGCCCTCACACCAGGAGGCCTGACTTCTTACCACATCCTTCTTTCTATAAAAGGCTTAGACCCACATCTGCCTGAATGCAAGGGACCAGCAGTGACCCTAGCTTCTGGAGCAGCTTCTCTCCCCCTCTCCTTCCAGCTGCTTCTGCATGGACAGCACGTCCTGACTGGAATGGGGCCCCGCCTTCAGTCCTAGGACACTTTTCCTTAAGTAGGTGTATGCGTTTAGCTCTGATTTATCTGACCCGGGGCTCCCAGTGACAGGGTTGACTAAATTTCTACAACCTCCACTTAGATCAAACCAGGGGCAGTCCCCAGTCTCTGTGCCTGCTTGAGAGCTTTCGTGGCTCAAAGGTGCCAGTCTCACCCATGACCCAGAGTCCTCCCAGTCCGGCAGATCTCTTCTTCGTAGGGACTTCTCCTGGGACAATAACATTTCCTGCTGAAAGATTGCGTCCTGGCTGGCATTCACCATCATTTTTTTTTGATAACTGCACATAAACAGAGGAGCCCTGGTGGAAGAAGGGGTATAGTTTGATTGCTAACCATAAGGTCAGCAGTCGGAGAACTCCCAGACACTCCAAAGGGCAAAAATGGACGTTCTACTTCCTGAAAGACTCCCAGTCTTGAGAACCCACAGGGACGATACTGCCCTTTCCTGAAGGGTTGCTCTGAATCTGTATCAACAAAAGAGGAGTGAGCATCTCTGCCCACCCCCCACCCCAATTTAAACACAAACACCTTCTTGGTCAAGGAGCTCTGGTGGTGTGATGCGTTACGCGTTGGGCTGTTAGCCACAAGGTCAACAGATCAAACCCAGCAGCAGCATTGAAGGAGAAAGTTGAGGCATGTCATTGCCATAGGATTTACCATTGAAAGAAACCCACAGGAACAGTTCTACTCTGTCCACAGGGTCCCTGCAGGTCAGAAGTAGACTGATAGGAGTGCGTGTGTGTGTGTGTGTGTGTGTGTGTGTGATTTTAGACCTTCTTGGTCATCCTAAATATTTGTGGAGTTTTTTTTTTTTGGGGGGGGGGGTTGTTGTTGTTTTTTGGGCATCATTGTCCTCTGGTGGTGGGAGTAGGAGGCCCAGTCTTTGCTCCTGTGGAGCCGCTGCTGGAATTGAGCCTCCATCCCAGTGGGACCCAGTCCAGCACACAACCACTACGCCACCGGGGCTCAGCCCCTAATTATTTGCTTTTTAACCCTCTGGAATTCTCATAATTGTTGACCCCAATTTCTTGAAAAGAAAAAAATTGAGAGTTACTGAAAATAGTAAAAAAAAATACCTCAATCAGGTTGCCTTAATCAGAAAAGAACATGACACAATAAAGGGTGATGGGGAATTTCAGGAATAGTTCATAGTGGTTGGAATGATGGACATATTTATGTTGCTGAACTGTATGTACATTTGAAGATTACAGAAATGGTGGATTTTTTACATAAACATCTATCACAATCTTTTAAATCATTAAAAAAAAAGGGACACATTATTTCCATATCCCACCACTGTTTCTTTCTTAATATTATCAAAGCATTCTCTAGTTGCAGTTCTCATAGTGAAGTTTGTTGGGATGGGGAGGTTGAAGGTTTTTAAGTCTCCTTCATCCCTTCACCCTCATAAGCATTCTGTTTTCATATTTCTAATCCCCGCCCATACATGAAAATAAATGCTATGTGGTTGAAATACTATTTATAAATTTCTTTCATTTTATGTTATAACCCTTTTCCACTATTGCTACAAAATCTTCAGTTATAATTCCTAATGGTTTCAGAACAGTCCATTGATTTGATGAGCTTAACTTATTTCATGCTTTCCTAATATTGGACTTTTAGGCAATTTTCAGATTTTTCTCAAAAGCAGACAATACTGCAACAAATATCATGGTGCATAAAGCTTTGTCCCTTTATCGGATTATTTCCTTAAGAGCAATTCCCAGGAGAGAAATCCCTGCATCAGAGTATAAACCTTTTATAGTCTTTAAAACATTTTGTCCTTTCCCTTCCAAATGGGTAATAGTCTTGTCGCCTGCCAATGAAAGCTACAATCACAAAGATAAGGGAGCATCTTTCTGTGAAGTCTGCTTAAAGCAGATGAAGAAAGGATTTCATTCTCCCAACTGGCAAGCTAAGGTTCAAACTCAACAACCCAAGTTCTGGGCCAAGGTAGTGTTGATCCATTTCTCTTATTCACACTGACCCAAACCATGCTCACCTAAACAGATTTTTCATGCATTCTTTCAATAAGTCTACCCTGGCCACCACCCAACACAGTAGCCAGGAATTGATCCCGCTGTTCCTGGGTCACTCTCACTTGCACCAGGAGAGCAAACGTTTCTGGGTCTGGGGTCTTTTTGCCCTGTGTTTTCACATGGTGAGTGTCTGCCTAACATTAGTAGATCCTCTCATCTTGCTCCAGACTTAGCTTCCCTTACCAGTGGCCCTGACAGCCTGATCTTACTGATCCCCAGTCTTCTAAAACTCTCTTTCTGGAGTTTCCAGTTTCTCTGTGTCCCCAAACCTCCCCCATTGTCATGATATCCTGGTTTTACCACCCAGACTTGTGTACCTTCAAAGGAAACAGAGGTGAGTAGAAGAAACACTCAAAGTTGCAATAAAAGCATAAATCAAGAAAGATCTGAGAGAAATAGTCAGAGGAACCCCCAAACCCTGAGTCAAAGGAAATAAGTTACCTTCCATAGCAGATGGACATTGGGCCTCTAGAGGCTCAAGTATTCCTTCAATGCAAGAACACTTTGTTCCATTAACCTGACATTCCATGATCTCTGAAGATAAAGTGGGTGCATAAGCAAATGTGGGGAAGAAAGCTGATGGCACCTGGCTATCAAAAAATATAGTGCCAGGAGTCTTAAAGGCTTGAAGATAGACATGCGGACATCTTGCTGCAATGCGACAAAACCCGCATAGAAGAAGCACACCAGGCTCTGTGATCACAAGGGGTCAATAGTATCCGGGATCAAGCATCAAAGATCCAGAAAAAAATCCTATCAATGTGAATGAGGGGAAGTGCAAAAAGGAGACCTATTGCCCATCTTTAGGCAATTGGTTTTCTCCTTACAGAAGGGCCACAGGGAGGAGATAAGTCAGTCAGGGTGCAGTATAGGACAAATGAGACATTCTATTTTCCTCTCTTAGCTGTTTGTATCACAGTGGGTCTCTTCCTGACACCTACTAGGAGCAAGGTGGTAATACAATTATTTTGTTTTCCACCCCCCCTACCCCACCCCAATTCTACCTTACAAATCTGGCTAGACCAGAGCATGTACATGGGTCCAGATAAAATCTGGAAACACATGGAATCCAGGACAGATAAAGTCCTAGGACCAATATTGACAGTAGCAATATTAAGAGAGGAAGGGGAAGGTGGGAGAGAAAGGGGGAATCCATCACAATGATCTACCTATAACCCCTTACCAGGGGCTTTGGATAACAGAAAAGTGGGTGAAGGGAGACATTGGTCAGTGTAAGACATGAAAGAATAACAATAATTTATAAATTAGCAAGAGTTCATGAGGGCGTGGGGGGAAGGAGGTGGGAAAATAAGTAGAAAGGGCTCAAGTGAAGAAAGTGTTTTGAAAATGATGGCAACAAATTGATAAATGTGCTTGCCACAATGGACAGATGTATAGATTGTGATGAGCTGTATGATCCCTCAATAAAATGATTTTTAAATGAATGAAATGTATTGAAACATTACAACATGAAAAACTGTGAAAACATCAAACTGAAAGAAGCCAAAGGGGTGTGTGGAAAGAAATAAGTTACCTTCTATCACCCAAACTGATAAGACTTTGGATATTTTCTATTTAGTAAACATAGGGAGACCTGTTTCTGAAACAACCACTAAATGGTGAGGCTTACCAGACGCCAGAAGTCCAGGCTCAAGGACATCTGAACGGAGATTTTTCCACCATCATATCCTAGGTGAAACTCACAATTCAGTGCATGGTGGGTACCAAGGATGAGGGAAAGGTCAAAATATCCCATCTTGTGGGCAGCATAGCACCCACCCTTCAAACTGTTGGACTGCAGCTACCCAGGCTGATGCAATGCAAAGAAACACACACACACACACACACACACACGCCCATGAGCCCTGGTGGTCTGTGTTTCATTTTTCTTTTCAACAACTCTGAGTTAAAAAGACTCTCGTCTTCCCCAGAGTAGAATATGACTGCGGAGGCTGTAAAACCCATGCAGGTGAATGTGTTAAGGCTGGAGAGTAGAACAGGAAGATGCAAACAGAGAATTAATACAGGAAGCCCTCTCCCCCTTATCCATCCCCCTTCAGCATGTGCTAGCACCCTCCAGCAATTAACACACAATCTACTCTTAGACACAGATAGAAGGTCACAGTCAAATAGCTCCCCTGTTTATAGATAGGCATCTATCTCTTTAATGGGAAATCTAAATTTAAAGCCTAAGAACCTGTCTCACTGAGGAAATTCCGAAGTCAGTTCCAATGGCAAAAAGTGAGGGGGGAAAAGAGAAAGGAACGGGGTAGTGGTGGGGAGGGGGTGGAGAACAAAATAATTGTATTACCACCTTGCTCCTGATGATACAAACAGCTAAGCACTCAGTTTACCAGAAGGTTCTTGCCTACACAACACTTGCACCTCCTCATAAAGTGTTGGAGATCTACAAATCTACTTCCGGAAGGAAAACCATCCATGGGAAGCCCTGGAGTACTCAGGTCTACTCTGACACACCTGGGCTCGTCAGGTGTCAGACTCAACTCCTTGGCAACCATGTGTGACTAAGTGCTCAACGAATGAGAGCTGTTACAATATGACTTTAATGATTTAATATATTCTGATTTCCAGTGAATCTCATCTTTATAATCATAATCACTACCACGTATTGAGGGTTTACTCTGTGCCAGACACCTGAGTAAATGCCTTAAATAATTTATCTCACTTTATTCCCACGAGAATTCTCTGAGATACAATTTATTTTCCCCACTTCACAAATGAGAAAACCAATTGAGACAGAGGAGAAGCTTGACCAAGGTTAGACAATGTTTCTGGTTCTCAACCTTCCTAATTCTGGGACCCTTTAACATAGTTCCTCATGTAGTGACCCCCCCACCCCACCATAAAATTATCTTTGTTGCTACTTTTTAACTGTAATTTTGCTACTGTTATGAATTTGGTGACCCTGGTGAAAGAACAGTTTGATCCCCCCAAGGGGGTCTCAATGCGCAGGTTGAGAACTGCTGTTAAGAACTAAGCTGTTTTGCCTCTTGCCAATGAAACATCATTTTGTAAGTTATCTATAGATCAGAATAAGTGAGTTATTGAAATAGAAAGCAAGAAAGCGAGAACCACCATATAAAGTGGATCTCACAGTGGAGGGCCTTAGGGAAGGAGGAAGAAGAGAGGTAGACTTTCAAGATGGACAGACTGCCGGCCACAGCTTGGGGACTCGGCTGTGTAATTATTGATCATAGTTCAGACATGAGCTTCTCTGGGGTCTTCAAATTTCAAAGACAAGGTGCAGTCTAGTATGGTCCAAGGGGAATACAAATTTTCCAAGTAGGAAGGAAGGAAGCAGTATGATTTCAAAAACCTGATGCTCCCATGGATGTTCTCAGATTCCAGTAAAAAGTGAACCCTTGACCTCCAAGACATGAAATCTGAGTCCCATTGGCCAATTTCAGAAGAGACCCTCATTAAAACAAATAAGATTAAGTTTCCAGACAGGCAGTGTGTAAGGGGAAAATACTTCCAACCAAAGCAGAGGCAGGAGAGGAGGCCTAAAGAATGAAGGACCTCTCTTCTCAGTTCAAGAGGGGCCCTTAGACCCATGGCTCACCTACCTGTTGAATGCAAACACCTACCTTGCCAGGTCTGGGCTGGGTCAAGAGAACGGGAGAAAAATACCAAAAGCACAAGATGAAAACGCACCCCTCATTCTGCTTGTGCATCCCTTAGGGGTCTGCTGCTCACTTTAAGAGGGGCAGACCGCAGTCAGTCCAGCCATTGCAGGGGGAGGAAGCTGAGGGAGACAAGTGACCGCAGGGTCCCTGTCACCTGACAAGAGCAGGGAACTGGAAAGGCATATTACAAAAAGGACATGGAGAAATGTCACAGAAGTGGTTCTGACAGATGGTGTCCTTGGGGAAGACGGACAGGGCAAAGTACAAAGGAGAAAATGTTATAGCTTAATGTCACTTGCCCTCCAGAAAGAAAGCCAGGCAGTCCCACCAAAGAAGGATATAAATGCCACAAGTTCAGTGTAGCGGCTCCACTGCTTCAGAAGCAAGCTGGGGCATTCAACTAAAACATATAGACATACATGCTAAAAAATGTAGCATACCATGACATTTAAATTTATTAGCTGACAGACATTGTGCTGAACCATCTGCTACCCTGTACTAAACTTCCTGTAACTAAAGATGCACAAACCCTGGAGAATAAGCATTAGGTAAAATAGATTCATTTGATATAATTGAACATAATTGTGCATGTAATGTTTTAACGTAATATTACTCAACAGCTGTGCAAATAATGGAAGGGTTATTCACCATAGACCATATGCTGGAACCAGAGACATGGCAACGCTCACCAACCAGCGAACACCAGGCTCACTGGGATGGTTTGATGATTTTCTGATGGAGCAAAGTGTCAGAGAAAGGAGACGCTGAAGTAGAGGGTCAGAGCCTTCAAAAGCAACAGGGCCAGGTCCCCCCAGACTCCTCCAACTCAGAGGACAGCAGCCCTGGGCTTTGTCAGTCTCCTCGCGCGTGACATCTGCGAGCGACACTCTCGGCCCTGCCTAACGTCTGTTTCTTGAGCATAGCTTCTCTCTTTCTAGGGCTCTACCTTATGAAATTCACCATCTCCCTCAACAGTCACATGCTGCCCAGTCCCAAGGGGGCAGGCATTCTGTGCTACATTCTCCTCTGCTTTCTACACTACAAGAATAGGGCAAACAAAAGGGAAGAGCAGAGATCCAAATCCCTGATTGATGGTTGTCCACATTCTCATTAAGCTTTTTCAGATGTCTGCATAAACTGTAGCTTCAAGAAAAAATTGTGGTCAATGTGCATTGTGCAAATCATAGACCAGTTCTATCCTTTGCCCGCGTCCATTTCACCGGCCTTCATCTGCTTCATCATGCTAGGTGGCCATTAGTCTGATCAATTCCCTGTTATTGTCATCTTTCATAGAAGCTTGGTAACTCGTCACTTTATTGTTATTATTTTTCTTATTTGTAAGTAGATTTCCATATTGCTATTTTAGAGGTGAGAAAATTGACACTGAGCGTATCGGCCAATGAGCTAAGCTCAGATGAATCATTTGCCTATTGTAGTATGAATACTAAATGGAAGAACTAAGCATTATGATACAATACTTACTTCTTTCCATCTTTTCTGTAAGTAGCACACTGCTAAATGACCTTGAAAATGTTAAAGTGTTTATGAGTTATACGTGTGAGAGAAAAAAAATTCATCGCTTTGGAATGAAGCTACAAGTACCCTTTGGATCAGATGGAAAGCTTTTGGACAAAGTACCAAAATCAGTTTGTAGACCCAAGTCAATGTATTCTATTATAGCCTATGATTCTATTAATTTTATTCCATCCCCCCCCTTTAAAGTATATAATCATTCTTTTTTTAAAAAAATTCTGCTAGGTTATAGTGGTCATTTCAAGTCTATAGAAATAAGATGAGATTTTTTTCCTGATGTATTATATTAAGTGTCTTACCTGGAGGCTAACTATTGTAAATTGCCTCAACATCCACTGTATTATGCATTTCACATTGTTCTGCCTATAATATCAAAGCTTGGTCTCTTGGAAAAATATTATAAGGGGATTTAACCAGACATAAATATTAATAGGTGCAATAAACTAAGAACAGCATAAAAGTATTTCAGTACTAAAAGTTAAATATGTTAGAGCCGAAGGAGAATCTTTACCCCTTTTCTTCTTATAAATGACTTTAAACTCTTAAAATATGATGAAATGAGAAAAATGAAGCAGAAAAATGGTTATTGCATGATATTAAGAGGAGGAGTTGGTGGCTGAGAAAGCCCCATGATGACAAAGAAAAGCATAATATTCTAGAATTGAAAAAAAAAAACAGCTTAGTTACCCACACACACCTCTACCCGAATGCAATGGCATTTTTACTAATACTCAGACAAATATAATGATTTCACACTATTTTAAGCCTGAGAGAAGGTTATAAGAAAGAGTTACCAAAGCCAACGCATATCAAACTTGGGGCTGACATTTGGTTTCAAATCCCCGGTGTTTGCAAGAATTTCAGCACAGGTGGTAAGTACAATCACCATATGTTCAAATTGGAGACATCTGCAGAATCAGAACCAAAAGATTGTCAACTTAAATGTATGTCCTTTTTGCTGGAGGAGTTATTTTAAGATATAGTGAGAATAATTTAGCTTAATCCCAAATCACTTGAAAATAAAAAGTGAAGATTAACCAAATCTTTCAGGTTGAGTTTTGATCACACTTTCTTCTCTGTGACCATTCCAAAAGGAGCTGCACAATTTGGAGATAGGACTACAGTCAAAATTATAATTAAATTAAAAAGAGGTTTAATGATCCCTGAATCTCACTGATCTTCAGTTAAGTTTCTCTTTTTATGAATTGAGGGCATAAAAACTGGGTTATAGCAATTTCACAATGATATTTCAAAAAACCCTAAAAGTTCCTTTTCTAAGGCAATATTCACCTCCTCTTGGAAATCAAACTACTGGCTTGAAAAGTAAATTTTCAGTGTCATCAGTCAGCCAGTTTCAAGAGCATCTCTGCTCCAAGAACAGGAAACAAAGCCTGCCAAATCAACCTTCAGAAATACTCAAATCTGCATGGTTGTGTTGGCCAATACTGCCGGGATGGACAGCTGCACTTTCCCCCTGGCTTCCTCACTCTCTTCCTGTCACTCATGCTCTGCACCGCCACCAGAGGTTGGCTGGTTTTCATGTTCTTTTGGAGGTGACTGCTCACCAGGGACTGACCCTCCTTGTCAGGATTCTACTCTGGGATTAGGGTTTGGAGACTGCATTGGTCCGGGTAGACTAGAAAAAAAAATTCATAGACACGCATCTGGATATAAGGGAAAGGTTTATCTACAAGAGGAATGGAACTTTGAGAAAGCATCCCTATCCAGTGCAGTCCAAAGTTATAAGTCCGATATGAGCCCATATGTCCAATACCAGTCTATAAAGTCTCCTTCCAACTCTGGTGTTGATGAAGACTCTTGAAAGTCCCGTGGTCTGCCAAAGTACAAACAAATCAGTCTGGGAACAAGTGCAGCCAGTATTCTCTCTTGAAGCAAGAATGGCAAGACTTTGTTTTGCATACTTTAGACATGGAAAAAGACATCATGCTTGGTAAAGGCAAGGGGCAGGGAATGCCATAAAGTGCTCAAACATAAGAAAATTTCAGAATAGCAGAAGACATTGGCAGTATTTCACTCTGTGTGCACGGAGTCAGCACCAATGGTACAGCACCTAACAACAAAAACCTCACCATGCGTATATGAAGAATGGGCAGTAGGGGAGTCAATCTTCAGGAAGAGAAGATGCGGTGGGTTCCCCAAGGGAAATGAGGGTGGGGGACAACTGTGAGAAAAATTATCCCTATTTGCTGATGACTTCACAACCACTAGACTCCAGACACTCATTTAAAGCCCAAAATTCCATAAGATACTTCTGAATCCTTACAATAAAATCCCTTTTCTAACTGATAGTCTCATCAAGTACAAATGTGAAGCCATAGCCTTCCTTGGACTTCTCCATATCCCACAACTAGGATAAACCTAATCCCTAAATCAGTGGTTCTCAACCTTCCTGATGCCAGACCCTTTAATAGAGTGCCTCATGTTGTGGTGACCCCCCCCCCAACCATAAAATTATTTTCATTACTACTTCATAACTAATTTTTGTTATGAATTGGACAACCCCTGTGAAAGGGTCGTTTGACCCCCAAAGGGGTCATGACCTACAGAGAACCGCTGCCCTAAATGGAATCCATAGTCCTCCAGCTTTCCTGACAGATACCCACTGAGACATTGAAGGGTCTGCTATTAGACCTCTGAAGTCTTGTGCTCACTTTCTAGATAACCACAAAGCCACTTCTCGAACCTTCTGTCTTGTCCTCTAGAAAATGAGGATAATGGATTCCAAGACTCATCAGAGTATGGAAAAGAGAAATACATGTAAAAAGCTTAGCTCATGAATTACGACATTTATTATCCACATGGTGCACGCTGAACTTACTATTGAGATATTTTAACTGCCTCCCACATCTTCTGTGCCTCAGGAGAATATATTAGAAAACAGAATGTAGGTGCTGTTGTTTTTCCTTGACTCAAACTCAAAGTTAGTTACTATCTGGCAAGAGATGACACAATATCCCAAGGCAGCTTCTGTGTAACACTGGATGAACCCTGGTTGGGGAGGGGACAGGGTACTATCCTTGTGGTCATTGTTCTGTGCTAAAATTCCAGCCTGTGTTTTATTACATTTTTGATGCTTATTCTTAACTTTTTACTTATTAGGCTTGCACTGTGGAAACTGAACGAAAGGAGGCCAGCATCATAACAACAAAATGCGCTGATAGGACACTCTGGAGTGTATAGCATCAGCAGCGGGAGCCGTGTGGGGAGGGTTCAGCCAAAGGGCAATGTGAACTGGCCCAGGAAACGTGCTAATGGTGGTCAAGACACCTGTGTCAGACCAGCTGGGCCAGTGATCTCTTGCATCACCCCCGTATCAACAACACATCTTGTGTGGCTCCACCCTGAGACGCTTGGGTACCGTTTTATGGTGTGATTTTTTGAGAAAGGTAGAACTCTGCCCTGGTTGCAGCTCCAGCTCTGTGGAGGATGTCCTCTCTTTTTAAGCTCATGAATTTCACTTGCCTAACCTGACAAAAGGTTCCGTGTTGGATGACACATGGATGCAGGATGATTACACAGGAACCGTCGGAGAGACAAGACTGTCTGCTCTTATTAGAGTTGATGGCTAGGCAAGACATATGCTGCTGATCTATAAAAGCTATGAGGACAAGAAAACTTTAAAGGTGACTTCGGGCAGAATTTGAGATGCCAGTGGCTTCAGAAATAAAACTGTGCTGACATTTTCTCCAAAGTTCCCTCCAGGGGACAGGGGAGGGCAAGTGTCTCCACAGAGACTCTCAGACCAGGCAGTAAACAGAAATTCTATGTAAAGAGAAAGGTCAAGGACGGAGAGTAGAGATGATGAGCATAGAGGAAAAGCTATGTCCTTTAAGAAGGAAGGAGACTTTTAGGGAACAAGAGAGTGAAGCTGCCCATGGCAAAGCCATCAAGTCAGACCTGTTCTAGAGAGAGAACATCATCCTGTGTTGTGAAGACAGGTCCTGGAAGAAAGCCTCAGTGAGCTACTTCTCAACAAAGGAGCCATTGTGGCATGTATTCATACATTCTTTATGACAAACACCGAGCTGCAATGAATCAGGAACAAATTGACAGCAGCTGTATTTTTGTTTGCTTGTTTGTCTGTTATGCTTTGCTAGTGTGAAGCTAGGCCACTGGTTCTCAACCTGCCTAATTCTGTGACCCTTTAATACAGTTCCTCAGGTTGCGGGAACCCCCCAACCATAACATTATTTCCATTGCTTCACTGTAATTTTGCTACTGTTATGAATCAGGCAAACCCTGTGAAAGGGTCGTTTGACCCCCAGGTCATTGCGACCCACAAGTTGAGAACCGCTGTAAGAAATAGGTAATTAGGGATTTGCTTATTCAATACCTATTTTGTCTTAAGCATCATGCCCAGTCTTGTTTGTATTCATTAAGATTTCTATATAGAGGGCTGAGCCCCGGTGGCATAGTGGTTGTGTGCGGGATTGCTGCCCACAGGCTTGGCGGTTCCTATTCAGTAGCAGCTCTCCAGGAGCAAGGCTGGGCCTCCTACTCCCACCAGGGCAGTGATGCCCACATGCAAAAAAAAAAAAAGATTTCTATATAGAAATCTAAGAGGAATTCAAAGTAAAAGTCAAAAGTTTGCTCTGTAAAAAGAACTTTGAATCTGCTCTTGGTTAAAAAAAAATGTTGACATTCTAGAGTTTTTCATTATATTCTACAATTATACTACTTCTACCATAAAAACCTAGCCTGGCTTACTCAAAATGCCACCTTTTTGTTGTTGTTTGGTGGCATCAAGCCAGTTCCAATTCATGGTGGCCCTCTGTGTCAGGGAACACGACCTGGTCCTGTGCCAGCCTCCCATTGCTTTTACGTGTGAGCCCGGTGTTACAGTCCCTCTGCCCATCCAGCTTGTGGAGGGTCTTCTTCCTCTTGACAACCACTCTAACGTACCAAGCATGGTGTCATTGCCCATGAGACAAAGTCTTGCCACCGTTGCCTCTAAGGAGCATTCCAGCTGTGCTTGTTCCAAGACAGATTTGTTTGTTCTTTGGGTCAGGCACACCTTGGGTCCTCAAAGTAATATTCTTGCACTTCAATACTTTAAAGAGGTCTTGCACAACAAATTTATTCAATGCAATGTCTCTTTTGATCTCGTAACTATAACTGTTCTTTCTATGAGCATTGGCTGTGAATCCACGCAAGACAAACTTCTTAACTTCCATCTTTTCTCCATTTAACATGATGTTGCATGTTGGTCCACTTCTGAGGATTTTCATCTTATTTATAAAGAATTGTAATCCATCATGAAGGCTGCAAGTCTGAATCTTCATCATCAAGTTCTTTAAGTCTTCCTCACTTTCAGCAAGCAAGGTTTGTGTCATCTGCATATTGCAGAAGGTTAATAAGATCTTCCTCCAATAGTACTGATGCTGAATTCTTCTACCTGTAATCCAAATCTCTTATCATTTTCTCATAGGACAGATTTAATAAATATAGTGAGAGAATACAACGCTAATGTACAACTTCCCTCATTTTAAACCATGCAGCATCTCTTTAATCTGTCCCCACAACTGCCTCTTGATCCATATACAGGTTCCACGTGAACACAATTATGTATTCTGAATTCTCATTCTTCTCAAGGCTAGCCATAGTTTTTTATGATATGCATAGTTGAATGTTTACTCTTTCTGATATTCTTGAGTTTCACCCATCGACAGAAGAAATGATATCCCTTGTTGCATGGCCTCTTCTGAATCTAGTCTGAGCCTCTAGCAGCTCCCTGTCAATGTACTCAGCAACTGTTGAATGATCTTCAGCAAAATTTTACTTGTATATGGTATTGATGATTATTGTTCTATAATTTAAGCATTCTTCCAGATCCCCTTTCTTTGGAATGACTCTCTTCCAATCAGTTATTCAATCATCCAAATTTCCTGACATAGACTAGTGAATACATCCAGTGTTTGATCAGCTTGTTGAAACATTTCTATTGATACTCCATCAATCCCTGGAGCTTTATTGTAGGCTAAGGCTTTTGGTGCAGCTTGAACTTATTCCTTCAGTACCATTGGTTCTTGTTCATATGCTTCTTAAAATGGTTGGATGTTAAACTATTTCTTTTTGGTACAGTGATCCTATATATTCTTTCCATTCTCTTTTGATATTTCCTGCATTGTTCAATATTTTGCACAGGAATCTTCTAGGTAGACCTATATCTTCAAGGATCTCTAACCTAGCTAACCCTCTAGTCAGGTGAAATTGTTCCCAGTATCTTCTCTGCAGTTCAGAACAAGCTATTCATTGAGCTCCTGTGTGCTTGGAGAATGTGGTCCCTCCAGGAGCAATCAGTTCCATCCATCCATCTGCATGGATACATGGAACCAGAACCAGTTCAGAAGACACTTGGGTGTGCTAAGTACAGATCAAAATCACAATAGTTAAAGTTAAAGCATTTCTCTAAAATCTGGGACAAAATCTAAATGTAAAGGGAACTAATTGTCTCTTGCTTCCTTGGTTCATTCTTAGAGATCTGCCCTTCTTCAAGGAGTTTCTTCAAAGCACTAGCTTTATTTTAAAACATAGTAAAATTGATTTTTCTTAGTTAAAATGTGATGATTAATGAAAACCATTTTTAATAATTTGTCTCTCCATCCCTATACCACTTTGACTCATAGCAACTATATGTTGGCTTTCTGACATTGAAAGTTTTCACAGGAACAGTCTTCTCTTTCCCCTGTTGAGCAGTTGCTGACTTGGAACCACCAACCTTGTACTTATCAGTTTAATGCTTACCCAACAGCATCACTAGGGCTTCTTTCTCTACCCTGAAAGAATTGTTAATTATTGTATGCATTTCTTCTTGGTTTATAACTGTACAGTATTTATGAATTTGTGGCTTAACCTAATTCTTACTGTTTTCATAAGAATTAGGGGAAACCCAGTTTTATTTCATGTAACCTTTGATCAAACAACATTCCTGTCATCATATAATCATCATTTCTATCATCTTTTAATGCTGCAGAATGTTCTATCACAGCTTTCAAGGTAAGGGGACTTTGGGAAATATGTTTCTGAATTGTTCCATATTCTAGTTGTGTGCATTTTCTGTTCTAATGTTAACTCACTATTTTACTGCCCATTGGCATTATCAATTTTTGCTCTCGTTCTTTTACACTCACACTCATCTTTGTGGAGAGGGACCAGTATTATGTGTGTGTAGACCATCTCAGGTAGTTGATGTTCAGAGTCAAGACTAAGGAGCTTTGAGACCACTTCCCCAGTTTTCAACCTATGCCCTACAATAATGGTGGGAAGATAAACATGGAATATCTTCTGATCCTCAATGTTGCCTCCACGGTTGTTGACAGAGAAAGCTGATAAAAGAGATTTACAAACAGGCGTAATTTGCTAACTTGCTATGGAAGATCTGCCTCTTCATGGAGCATCTTGTTATTATCTCCACACAGAATTAGTATTGGCCTTCCTTGGAGTGCAACTAAACTTTTTAGCATTTTAGTTAGCAAATTGTCACCTTTTTCAACATGTTTCTAAAATTATTTGTGTATCTTTGTTTCCTCCATACATAATAATGACCTATGGTACAATCATTCAAATCTTCATAAAGGATCAAACACTGACTGCATGTAGGAATGGCTTCTGGCACAGAGAACACATCTAATCCATTTTAAAATAAATTATCAGTAAAGAAACTGTCATAAAAATGTGTTTTGTTATTAGACGGGGGTAAAAATAGAGTTGGCCCTTGCCAAATGGTAGAGTTCGGACACGAGGTTAAAAATCCAGCTGATTTGATCTGACATAACTACTTTCCACCATGAGAAAATACCTATTACAATACTTTTTCTAACTTTGAATCCATGTGCCTAATGGAGCCAATAAATTAAGTCTTGTTGGTATGGTAAGACGTCTTGAGCAAAATTCACACTGGAGAAGCCCTATTAAACAGCAAGCAGTAAAGTAACTGTAAACCTGTTTATGAACTACCTGGAAAGTAATTTCAAGATAGTAGAGAGGAAACTGATTATCAAGAACAATAGATGCCAATATATTTTACACCAGCGCCTTATAAATGGGAGTCACCTTAGCAATCTTCACCAGCCTCCCACAGAGAAGAAAAGAGACTTGTATTTAAAGATTTATAATACCTACTTAAAGGTGACCTGGAATAGGATTTTCTCTTTTACCATCCAACTTCTCTAGGTCCCTAATCACTGTGACACAGTGAATTCTACCCATTAATATTAAATTGCCTTGCAGACGGTATCAAGTTAATGATCCTTCCATTATCAAGGCCAGTCAAAATTTCATTGAGCTTTGCCTTTGTCAAGAAAATTAAGAGGACTTCCAAGGTACACCCCCAGACTCCAAAAGCTTAGTTAGCCATTTGGAGTTCAGATCAACCACATAACAGTTTATATATAAACTATGTATAATACTCAATAGCCACATTTCTCAAGAAGACAGCAGAACTCATCACAACTCTATCATGTAGGAGACTTTTCTATAGGCATAAAGTTGTGACCAATATATCAGTAACTCCTTGCCAATCTATAGGCTAAAACAAAAACAGAGTCCTTTGGCAACATCCATATCCACTATTTTTAGCATATTGCTAGGGCAGAAAAATTAACTCTGTTAATCAGATCACTTCAAGCCAATAGTCTTTTGTATTTCTTTGTCAAATCATTCTATTTCCTCAGGATTCAGAAAGACATACTATCAATTACACAATTAATTAGAATTTTTGTTGTTGTTATAATCATGGTGAAAAAATTGAAAATACCTACTCTGAAGATTGAGATAAATATGTATATCATGACCATGCAAAAGAATAGAGTAAAATATTTGGACACTCATCACCTACTCAACCATCTATGTTAAATCATACACTATCTAAGGAAGACTCTGATCATGACCAAAGATGTTCTTAAGCATTCTGAGTGGTCTATGGAACAAGAGCACTCATTCAGTTACTTGCCCTATCAGAGTGATTTTTTATAAGGCCCTGGACTCCACTGATAGGAAAAGCACATGAATCTGCCCTACCAAGAATCCCCATATCCCACGTACTTGGCAGAACTGATTGCCTTGAACATATTTGTGAAAGTTCCTAAAAAAACTTCATGTATTCATTGCTCCAAATTTTCTTCTAAAGTTTTTATGTAGCTAGTAGTTCTCTGTCATATTGAAATGTATTTAAGTATTGTATTCCAAACAAATAAATAAAGATAGGAAAGGATGATTGGATGGGGGTCTGTCACTAATTGTGGATATCAGTTGGTTTAATTTCCTGGTGATGTTCTGGGTGTGTTAGTCTGGGTAACTAGAGACCAAATCCAGGGGCACTCATCTATGTATAAGAGTTTTATATCAAAAAGCAATTGTATATTGAGAAAACATCCCAGCCCAGATCATGACCACAAATTCAATATTAGCCCAAAAGTCTGATATTAGTGTATAGATCTCTCTTCAGACTCCCAGAGTCACATGCAATGGTGCAAAATGCAGAAAGATCACAGGCCAGTAGGTGCAAAGTCTTGTGGATCCAGTGGTAGTAGATGCATCTCTCAGTGTTAGTACAGGTCTCCACATGGTTCCTCCAGCTCTCCAAGTGTGGCTCTGCAAGAATGAAGGTGAAACAGACAGAGGAAGTTCCCAGAATCCTCATGAGAAGGCCATGCCCACAAGAGACCTCATCAGACTGTGACCTAATTAACAGGCTAGACTCCACCCCTTCACTCTTAAGACCCTCAAATTGATAAGCGATTATGTAATTATCACACAAGATTGCTATGGAATTACCTCAATTCCAACTGACAGAAATGGCCTTAGATGGGTAAACAGTAAAAACAACAAAACTTTGAACTAAAATGTTCTCCTACAGCACACCGGTTTTTATGGTTACATAACTTGATGTGCTCTTCTAACTTCTCTGAGCCTCATAGTCCATGTCTCTATAAAATAGGGCTAATAAAACCTTCCTCCTTGGTTTCTGGTGAGAATTTAGGATCTGAAGCAACAGGCACAATTGATCTTAGTCCAGAAAATTAAGTTTGTTGCATGGAGTTGATTCTGACTCGGTGTGATCCCATGGTACAGAGTAAAACTGTCCTATACGGGGCTCCCTCCAACTGACCTTAGCTTAGCTCTGCATTATGTCTAAGCATGCCTGATCATTAATCTCTAGGCTACTTTCTTATTTTTAATCAAAAGATGGTATTACTTTATAACAATTTTTGCTATAATAGCTTAATGTTTTTACATATTTGCTTATTGTCTATTTCTTCATTAGACTTTGAGCTCTTTGAGAACATGCGTCAATTACTGTTTGCTCCATCACTATGGACCTGGTCCCTAGACTGTCCTCAGTAATACTCACATGACTAATGGGAAAACTGACTAAATGAGAGAATGACAGATGAAGAAAAGTGTTAACATTTGACTGATATATTAAGGAATGGCTACTACTTTCATTAATTTAACATTAAATTAATTCTCCTCTGAGAACTACGACTGTGTAAGGTCTCGATTTACATCTTGAACTTTATCGTGAAGGTCACTAGAGTCATCTCGTGGCCTTTCTAACCTGAGAGTGACTATAGTTCAGTAAAACTACACGCAAGGACAAGACTGCATCATTAATTCAGGAAATAAATAACAGTTTCCTAAACTGAAAATACCAACCCTAAAGAGGGAAAAAAAAAAGTGAATGTAGTAATATGTAAAGGATTAACTTGACATTATCTGGTAATCAATGAAAACAGAGATAAGAGGAGAATATCTGAGGAGTAAAAATACTTTTGATCACAATTTGTGACTCACTTAGCATTCAAGATTTCCTACCATGATTAATTGTTAAACCCTTTTAGCCACCAGGGGTGGCTTTAAAATGGTGAGTTAAGTTTTATAAGTATTTTGTGGGTTCAGGCATACATTATTTAAAGCCATGCCTTATATACCCTTTCATTCACTGAAACAGAGCCACTGAATAGATTCTGACCCATAATGACGCCATCGAAGTGGTTCTATCCGTTTCCAAGACTGTAATCTTTATGGAAGCCAACTTCCCCATCTTTCTCCCATGGAGCGATGGTTGGGTTTAAACAGCTGATCTATGGATTAGGAGGCCAGCACTTAACCACTGTGCCCCCAGGACCCCTCCTCTCTTTCCAAAGATTGGGCAGAAATTAGCTTGTCTGTATCTCTCAACCCATAAGATGTGCCTGGTACTTTGGGAGTTACTTCAATTAATACATAGATATGAAAATATTTCAGAAATTCTGAAACATCCGTCCCAACAGAGTTTCAGGATTTCTCTTCTACCTTTTCATTTTTTAAATTTGAAATGATATGAGATTTAATGCCAATACCCTAACAGAGCTAATTACTTCTCCAGATCCAGAAGAACATCATGAGCTACAGATCCTTGTAGTCTCCCTTGAATGACTACTTCGAGTTCTTTTCACTTCCTGCTACTGAGGGTTGCTTGCTTGGATGTCACACGTTGTTTGTGAGTTGGCTTAGCACCTGTGCAAATTGATCGATCATATTAGAATCTGACTTTCAGTGAGTGATATATTAACTTGGTTCTAAATGTTGGCTACATACTAGAGTCATCCAGGATTTTTTAACAAAACAAAAAAGAACACCCAAGCTCCATCCCCAAGGATTCTTATTTCAGTGACCCAGGTATCCGTGGGTCCTAGGTGTCAGTATGGCTTAAAAATGCCACAGGTGATTTTAATGTACAGTCAAGACTGAGAAACCAGAAAAGATTTTGTTTTCCCCAATTCCAGCATCCACAGCTGCCTCCAGCAACCACAACCCACCAAGAAAAGGGAAATCACAGTCTTTGATCACTTTCATCTAAGCCTGACTACTGCGTGCTGCATGGTTTAAAGTTAGGGAAGGTGTGAGTCAGGGTTGTGTCCTCCTACCATGCTTATTCAGTCTGTAAGCTGAGAAAACAATCAGATAAAAAAACTGCACTATGATAATGGTTGTATGCAGAAATTCAGCCCACAGGGTTGGTGGTTCAAATCCAGCAGCAGCTCTCCAGGAGCAAGACTGGGCCTCCCACTCCCACCAGAGGGCAGTGATGCGCAAAAAAAACCTGCACTATTTGAAGAATGTTGAATCTAAATTGGAGGCAGGTTTATGGAGAACTTGTGATATGCAAATGATACAACCTTCCTTGCTCAAAGTGAGGAGAACTTGAAGTCCTTGCTGATAAACATCAGAGATTGTAGCCTTCAGTATGAATTATAAGTCAATGTAAAGAAGACCAAAATCCTCACAATGAGGCCCATAGGGAACATCAGAATAAATGGAGAAAAGATTGAAACTGTCAAGCATTTTGTTTTGCTTGAATCCACAATCAATACTCATAGAAGCAACAGTCAAAAGATAAAAAGGCATATTGCATTGGGGAAATCTGCTGCACAAGACCTCTTACAGGTATTGAAAACCAAAGATGTTACTTTGAGGACAAAGGTGCACCAAACCCATGGCATGGTATCTTCAATCGCCTCATATGCATGTGAAAGTTGGACATTAAAAAAGAAAGCCCAATGAAGAATGAATGCATCTAAAATGTGGCTCTAGCAAAGAAGAGTGAAAGTACCATGAACTGCCAAAAGGAGAATTAAGTCTGTCTTGGAAAAAGTACTGCCAGAGTGCTCCTTAGAGACGAGGATGGTGAGATTTTGTCCCATATACTTTGGACATATTAGGAGAGACCAGGCCCTGAACAAGGACACCTTTCTGGGTAAAGTAAAGGGCCAGTGAAAAAAATAAGGAGGCCCTCAAGGAGATGTGTTATTAATACAGTGGCTGCAACAATGGGTTCAAACATAGGACTGATTGTGAGCATGGCACAGGACTGGGCCAACTTTTGTTCTGTTGCGCATGGGATTGCTAGGGGTCAGAATGAACTCAACGACACCTAACAAAAACAGCAAGTGTATCTAAAGGAATCACTCTCAGCAGAAACACAAATAAGAATGAGACAGGAACTTTAATCCCTAAATTGGGTATTATAGTAAAAGTCTCTACTGTGACAAGCTAAAGTAGAAGGAGCCTATGTTGACATGATACAGATCGAGGAACAAAATCCAGCTTTGTTATTCTACATTTACCTAATATTGGAGAAATTATTCTTCTAATGTCAACTTTTCCATCCATTAAGTGTAAATAGTTCTTCATAAAACTTTGTTAAATAAATCTAATGAAGGTCCTACATTAATTGGGTTAGAAAACAAATGGCTGACACTTCAACTCCAGGACTTGACCCTCGTAATGAAATTAACAAGTAATCCAATTGAGGCTCCAACCCAAACCTAGTTCATTTCCCCACTATTTAGTTACACTTTTGGGGGAAAAAATCGGTTTTAGAAACAATGGCATTTGAAATATTTTCCCTGTAATTCTCCAGCATAAAGGGCAAAGTGTCAAGTGTCATCCAAGTAAAGAAAAGGATCAGCAAATTGGTGGTTGCTATGGAGTCTCTTTATCACTTCCTTGCTTGTGAGCTTGGAGTTGACACTGAAGGCTATTAAAAGTTAAAAGGAATCACAAGTCAATGCTTACATGTTTTCTAAGTGATGGCACAAAATGTGACATGATTCATGTGGAACTGGGGGGGAATAATGGTTCAAAAACGCTATTAGAGAAAGGTCAAAAGAGAGGATGCCAGGGGACTCAGAATCAATCCGCAGATGGAGTCTCTTATGGGAAAAAAAATCATGTTTTGAAAAATAGGGCGGGTTAGGGCTATGGAAAGAAAAAGAAAGAAATTAGGTCAAAGTAAAAGCTATATATCATGGATACAGAATCAATTATGCCTTGTTGTTATCCAGGAGGACAACCCAAGTTAAGAATATGTAAGTACGAGATTAAAAGGAACAGAGTGGGCAGAGTCCCGGTGGCACAGTGGTGGTTGAGTGGGGGACTGCGGTCCACTGGTTTGGCGGTTCAAATTCAGCAGCAGCTCTCCAGGAGCAAGGCTGGGCCTCCTACTCCCACCAGAGGGCAGTGATGCCCTCCCCAAAAAAAATGAACAGAGTCCAAAGAAGGCAAAGACATGGATTGTGATCAATCATAGAGGAGGGGATAAGAAACCTGCCTGAAGCTTGCTGAGAAATTGAAAGCCAGTAAGCATTTGTTTTTCTTCAGAGATTAAAAGTGTGTATTCTTAAAAGGGCTCCCAGAACTCCCTAGACACAATGCATCTTGAAATGTGTTGGTAAATAACAGTCAGATTTGAATTTGTTCCCAAGCTAGTACCTGAGTTCTGTTTGCCTTTGAGATGACTTAGAGATGGGGAGCAAGGCACCTGGATGGATCCCATTCCTGGGATCTGACAGGAGACAGGAGCTTTGCCTTTTAGAAAGTACTGGAAGAAAAAGCCGTTGTATGAAATTGTGCCCCCCCCCCCGGTCCTTGCCCCACCCCTGCACACACACTCTTGCACGTGCACACACACCGTCAATGTCCTAACCCCCATCCCTATAAATATGATCCTATTTAAAATTTAAGATTTCTTTTGTTGTGTTAGAATGATGCATACCAGAGTGGGAGGGGGCAGTCTAAACCTACACATTTCTGAGTAGTTGTCTTATGAAAATGAGGAGAAAAGACACCAGATCACAATGGCAAAATGCCCTGTGGTGGAGAGAGACGCGGCCGAATAATGCCAAGGATTAGAACAGTCACCACAAACTGGGAGAAATGGAAACAGAAGGAATCAGAGGGGCCAAGACCCTGGATTTTGGCCTCCAGAATGCTGAGAAAGTAAATTTGGGGTCCATAAAGCCATTCACCCATTTGTGGTGTTTTGGTTCTTTTGTTGGAGGAGCATACAGGAACTAAGACAGGAGACATGACGTGCTTCAAAGCAGTTGCCATCAAGCTGACATTGAGTCCTGGTGTCCCCAGAGGTTGTACAGTATCACTGCGACTCCCTAGGCTTGTTTCCCAGGGTTGGAGCTACCAGTCTTTCATTTGCGAGCCAAGCTCAAGCCATTTGTGCCCCCTCGGGTTGCCTATCAGCAGGGGTGGTGGGTTAGTGGTTATGCATTGGACTGCTGGCCTGAAGGTCAGCAGTTCAAGGTCATCAGCTGCTCCACAGGAGAAAAGAGAGGCTGATCTACTCCCATAAGGAGTTACAGTTTTAAAAACCCACCGTGCCAGTTCTACCCTGTCCTGTTGGGTGGAGATGAGTCGGCAACAAGTCAATGGCAGTGAGTTTTGTTTTTGGAGGACCTACCTGCAAGAACGAAGCCCCTCTCAATTTAGTAAGGAAACCTTAATAGACGGATCTTGGAACTCTAAAGAAGTAAAGGAAATTGCAGAACACCCAAGGTACATGCCATGCTGTGAGGAAAAAAATTCATGCCAAGAGCATGGATAGAAGGGGGTACTCATTTAAAACAGTGCCTCTGTCTACTCCCTACATAAGCCCCAAGCAGCCTGAAGAGAAAAACAAAGGCAAAGTAGACGCAGGCTTAGTAAACCATTCTCTTAGTCATTGCCTGCCCCTGGGTCAGCTTTTGCTCTCAGCAAGGACTTCAGCAGAGAGAATGCTGACAGATCATTTGAAGAAATTGCAAGTATGTGACATAGTGGTGAACAGAAACAAGCCTGGCACAAAGGAAACTGGTAAAATAAGGTCCAGCAGGAAGAAATGTACTACATTAAAAGTAGGTTCAGAAGACCAGTGAGGAAAGGCATTAAAGAGCCGCGTTTGGAGAAATGAACTTGGTGTTTGAATTGGCTGCAAGCTCAAGGTCAGCCTACCTGCAAAACAGCAATTATTAACCTCTTTGGGGATATGGATTTCAGAACATAAATTTTTTTAAGTCAAGGGTCTTCACCTTAGAAAAGGATATTTACACACATTTTTTGCACAGGTTCAGGTACTTTAAAAAGGCTTCATATTTCATTCTACTCTTATATAGTTTATGGGTCAGTCCAGGATCCAATCAAGTCTCTGCCACTTACTTTCTGATCATGACTGAAAACCTCTGTACTCTGAGTTGCTTCACAGCAGAACCTCCTCCCCTTGCACTGTGACTAAAGGAGATTCAGAAGCTAGGCACCAAATGCCCTTGACTTTTTGTTAGTTTTATTATAGTTAAAGTATCTCATATATTCGATGTAAAATAAATTCTTAAATTGTACTACATATACTTGACTATTCTTGATCCATAAGAATCAATGTCAGTTGTTGTCTTATGCTCTATTTCTTAAGTTTAGTTTACAGAACAGAATAGGTGGTTTCCCCACTGACCTTCTTGTCACTTGGAATGATAATGGAGTCTTCTACTTCTGATTTGGTCATCTTAACTAAGAGAGTCAAGTACGTCAACTGAAAGAGAAGCAATAGCAGCCAGTCAGAATGATGAACAGATGCTCAATCTACCACAAGAAGGAGAAAAACCAAGATGATTCTGCCTAGACAACAGAAGAGTTCACAGAATTAGAATGCTTGAAAGCTATCTTTTCCTGTGATTAAATGATTATAGCTGTTTATTCATTTTTTTAAAAAAGAGAAAATATTACAAATAATTCTCTACACTTTTTAAAAAAAAGAAAATATTACAAATAATTCTCTGCCGGCAAGTACAGAAAATCAAAGGTATATGCACAATGGAATACTATACAGCAATGAAAAGGAACACCCTATCTATGTATTTATTGGCATACATGAATTCAAATCCATTAGATTAAACGAATGACCCAGATCCAGAACATCTACATACTGAGTGACGAGGATATGAAGAGTTTCCAGGAATTCACACTGAGGGGAAGGTTTGAGTCAAAGAAGTCAATACTATGGAATCACTACTAGAGCTTAGAAATGAAGAGGAAGTATTAACCAGGGGACAGACACATGGGCAGAAGTAAGAAGCTGCATGGTGGTCACAATGAGCAAGGCAAGAGCAAGAGGAGACGAGCTTGGACATAATCAGAAGAGTGACCGCATCAGGCTTATGATTCTGGTACAGACTCATCATGCCAGGCACATGTGAAGACCACCTTGATGGCCCAGATTGCCCATTTGTGGTGAGGCTGCCTGTTCCGGCAGATCACTGAGTGAGGAGTTTCACAGTCTCATATATTTTCTTTTCTTTTTTATATTTGGGGGGGGAGGCATCATTGCCCTCTGGTGGTGGGAGTAGGAGGCCCAGCCTTGGTCTCATGTATTTTCAATGGCTTCTCTATTTTGATTGAGATCAGATTTCTAAACGCTAGCTGGATTGGGTGTTGAGACTAGACATGACATCTTCAAAGAAACTAAGAAAATGGGGTTTAAAAAAAATTGTGGGATGTGAAGGCACATATGAGACTTGCAAAGCACTGGAGAAATTTGGGGATAGACCTGGTTATGTCCAAGGTCTTTTCAAACTTGGGCTCTGCCAGCTTGAAACACTCATAATTCAAACTGCTCCTGCAACTGGATTTTACATGTTTTTAAAAAGGCACTAGAAATCATCGGTTCTGGCATTATTGTTATAGAAACTAAACCTCAGCAAGGGACAGTGGCTTTCCCATTTACCCATATCCAAATAAATCATTATTTAGTGTAAAAGTTAAGGTCAGAACATAAAATCCTAACCATTGTCCCGTTCAACCTTGGTCCAGTGACCTTTTATTCTTCTACACAAGGGTAATTCAAAAAATTTGTAGGGAAAATGGGATTAAAAAATAAGGGACCTTGAATCCTGACTAGACCTAAGCATGTACACTAGTACAGATAAAAGCTCATGACACATGACACACCCAGCTCAGATAGACCCCTCAGGACAGAAATGGGAGTAGCAATACCAGGAGGGGAGGGGGAACCAATCACAGAGATGAATGTATAATCCCCACAGAAGGATGAACAACAGAAATGTGGTGAAGGAAGACAGAAGTTGGTATAAGAAATGAAAACAATAATTTATAATTAATCAAGGGGGTCACAAGTGAGGGAAAAAATTAGAACTGATGCCAAGGACTCAAAAATTTAATGTTTAGAAAATAATGATGGCAATAAATGTACAAATATGCTTGGTATAATGATATATAGAATGATACAAGACCCCCCCCACTAAAATTATTTAAAAAGAAAAACAAACAAATAAATAAATAATGGACAGTTCCCATGAACTTTTGAAGCCCCTTGAATACTCTTTAAATACTCTACCAAGATAGAGTCAAGACTTGAACTGTTGATGGAAAGGAATTTATTCAGTTTTGACTCTCAGGCTTTCCGTGAGACACAGATATCTGAGAGAGCAGGAACATGTGCCAACACAACCTTCCAGGGTGACACAGTGGTCACAGGCTGCTTGAACTGAGAGCTCTGCATTTGCTAACAGAGTGATGTTGAGAACGCCACGATACCCCTACAGTGTGATTTTCAGAATCGACTCACTGGCAGTGATGTGGGTGTGAGATGGTCACTGTGAGTTGGACCCGGTTGGATACCAGCACGTTCAGTTCAGGTTGGTTCACTTCAGAAGGTGCCTGCATGTTTTTTTGGAGCCCAACAAATGCTACAGAAATTCTTTCTCTTTCTGCTCCCTTTGTGAAATCTGTAAGGAAAAGCATTCTGCCGTCTTCGTCAGTCTAGCTGGAAAAGTACATACAGAAAACCAGTTAGAATTCAGCCTCTGTGATCAGACAGATGACACCAGGCTGTATGTGAACTCAGGCACATGTTTTAGTGTCTCTGAGATTATTCCTATCTATACTAATCTGAAGGTAATTACTCTTACCTCATAGAGTGGTTGTGCAGATTAAATGATCTAACTGCATGACAGTTTCACTGAGAAGTGTTTGACACATAGCAAACACTAGCGATTGCGATGATTGTGTTTGTTTTACATGGGGAGCAGTAATGTTTACATTATAATTTCCCTTGTCTCCTTAGTTCTATAGCTGATGATCTCCTCTTTCATGCACAACTTCATTCTCTCTCTCTCTCTCTCTCTTTTACACACACACACACACACACACACACACACACACTTGCAAGCATTTCTCTTCAGATGTGGAAGAAATTGAAAAGCCTCCCCTCTAAAAGTTAGTTAAGGTAAATGGGATCAACGGATTTGAGTGATTACTCCAGAAATGAAGTAGAGGAGATGTTAATATCATCAGTTCAAGCTATTGGACATTCGTGCATTGATTTGTTCCCTGTCTTTGGTTAGAGATCAATAGTTTCTTGGCCCTCCTCCTACAGGGCAGGGGCTTCTAGAAGTGCTTTCTATGAATGAATGGTTGGATATTTCTTGGTACAGACAATGAGGGTCAGGACTAGAAGGAGCCTTTGTCTGATTCTCAATGCTGAGCACAAATAGGTACTCAGAGCACCTACTGAATAGACCAGTCAGTAAACCACACAATGAAATTCAAGGACCACTAATATTGCATCTAAGAACACAAGCGTCTAAGAGAGATGGGAAAATAAAAATGAACTCCAGAGTGGGGTCTGGATGGAATTCCGGCTCCCTCCTCTTTGTGGCCGTGGGCATGCCAAATCTCAATGTCCTCATTTATAAAACCAGGACTTTTATGTTATTGTTGTGTCTAATAACATTGCCGTGACAGTCATGTACTCGTGTGTCAATTTCATGATTGGGAATGTAGGGGTAGAGTCTAGCCTATCAATCTGGAGGTAGTCAATGAGTCCTCTGTGTGGGCATGGCTTTCGCTGAGAATTCTGGGAAGTCTCGCGATATTTCCCTCGTGGAGATGAGAGACCGCCTCCCCAGTTGTTGGGAGATGTTCGACTGAAAAGACAAAATGGCAGCGTCTGAGGAACTGGAGGAGCCAATGGAAAAGCCACATGGGCTTGTCCTGATGGAACCAGCCCTCTGAAGCAGGAAAAGCCACAGAGAGATCCCTGCCAGCGTTGTGCTTCTACCGTCAATGGATACTGTTGGTCGACCCTGAGCCCTGAGCCCAGGATGCTTCTACTGCTGCTAGACACATGAGACTCTGCACCCACTGGGCTGTGATTGTTCTGGTATCATTGCATATGCTTTGTGAGTTGGAAGGAGACTTTAAAGACTGGTTTGGGACATATGAGCTAATATCGAACTTATGACCTTGGACAGGAGTGGGTTGGGATGCTTTCTCAGTGTTCCATTTCGCTTGTATCCTTATATCCATATGCATGTTTATGAATTTGTTTCTCTAGTCTGCCTGAACTAACACAATTGTTATGAGTTTAGAGAGATAGTGCTTGAAAAGAGTTTCCCGCCAAGCAAGTGTTCAATAAATGCAACTACTACTCTTCTCTCAATTGTATAAAGAGGCTAACTGTGTAGTGTTACACTCTTTCAAAAGGCACAAATGAAAATTCATAAAAGAGAGCAAAGAATGTGGGCATTAGATGGAGTAGGCCTCTTAACTCCCAGGGGGATGTTTCTTAGGAAAGTAGATTCGGTGTTACATATTAGAGGAGTGCTTTATGTCAACAAAGAGCACTTTCCAAAAGCAACATAAGAAGGAGGATATTAGCCCTGAAGAAGCAAAAGACACAGGGTGAGTAAATAAACAGCCACAATTTTGAATGTATGAGGGTAAATTATAAAGTACTGCTACTAGGATTCTAGTTCACCACAGGCTGATTTCAAATAAAGCATGTTTAAACACACCTCTGCCTTCAGTGGATGGCTGCAGACAAGGTCTCTCAGAAATCCACTAGTCCAGGAGTCAGAAAACTCTTTAGACAAGAGAACCAATCCTGTCCCTCCTAACAATTTTAAATCATTCAAGAGCCTTAAATATGTTTTTCCAAACAAATGAAATGACCATGATCTGAAATAATAAACTTCAAATACTTTCAAAGTTACTGCAGAGCTGCACATTCACACTGAAATTGCCACACGCCACAGTTTGCCGATCACTGCATTAGTCCATTTAAAGTCCATTAGTGCCTTTTAAAGTGGTGGTGAGGTTAAGGAGGAATCAATAAAAATACTAACTTCAAGAAGGTCTTATGGGCCAGTTAAATTTAAAACAGAGAGATTGAACTCAAACAGTTAAAGTGACTTTTATTTTTTGGAATTCAAAGGCATAATTCTGATAGGTTTTCTCAAAGGACACAGAATGATTATGGGCTTATTAGGAAGAAGTTTGAAGAAATTAATAATTGCATTGGTAACAAGAACAGGCTAGGGAAGGTGCACTAAAGATTTGTTTTCCCTCTTATTAGAGCACCCACTCATTCTTCTAGGGCAGTAAGGGTTGTCCTATGAGAATTTTCTTGGTAAACCTTACCCCATCTAGTGTTGATCTTGCCCTTTGGGTTCCTTCAGTATGCCATCACTGCCGTTTTGATGTAGCATAAATATTCAGCTAGGGTTAGATAGATGGCAACACTGCTTTCAGATGGTAATATGCTGAGAAACAATAACTTCACTTTTTTGTTTGTTTTGTTTCTTGGGCATCACTGCCCTCTGGTGGTAGAGTATGAAGCCCAGCCTTTGTTCCTGTGGAGCCGCTGCTGGAATTGAACCTCCATCGCAGTGGGCCGCAGTCCCGCGCACAACCACTACGCCACCAGGGCTCAGCCCTATAACTTCACTTTTTTATGTTTTTTGCTTAGTAAAATTCCCTGTGATTTTGTCGTGATATTTGTGGGCATGTTCTAGTATGCCAAAGGAGTTTGAGAAAAAAGAACAGAATATTTCAAAGTCCACTTTGGAAGTTCACAGGCATTTTCAGGGAAAAACAGGCTGCTAAGTGATTTTAAGAAAGACTGGCTCAGAGGTGAGCATAGACTTTGGCAATGGACTGGCCTGCGTTTGAACCCTCAGACTAACTACCCATCATTTGTAAGACTCACTGTTCCCACGTTCACCCCTACAGTGAAGAATTGTTGGGAGGTTGAAATGATCTGTTGTTAGCTAGAATAATCTAAAAAATGTAAGGGAGATAGTTAAATCACCTGACCAACACTGAGGCAAAATTGCCTAATTACAGGTGAACCAGCACAAGTGTCCCTCAGGACCTTCCTAGCATTCTTTCAGGACTGTCATGGGAAAACAATCTCACTCTCATGGCTTCACAGATACTATATTTGAGCAAGCCTTTAATCTTTCCTTAGTTTGTTGACCCATCATTTGGTGCATTTTAATTTATTTCAAAAATGGACAACAAAAGCAATTTTTCAAGTGAGTGGTTTAAGACATATTTATTCATTTTATAATTTTCATTTTATAAAAGCCTTGATTCCATTGAAAGTTATGAGATCATGACCGAGCAGCCTCACCCTGTCCTCTGATGATCCCTGGTGTTTCTGTCCCCTCCTTCTGACCTTGGAGACGTCTGTAACCAAGCTGTGCAGGGTGTCAGCCTTGAAGCACTCACTGTTTGCGATATATGCTCTCTGGAACTGCCTTTGATCATAATTTTGTATGGGAATCAAGATAACATCTCTTTTAAAGGGAATGCACCTTGATTCATACTGAGAATCATTGTCCGGTTATTAAAGAGAAAATGGGTTTTTTTAAGTTATTATGAGGACTATATAAACTCACTGCTACTGAGTTGAATTGGACTCATGATGAACCTATAGAAGAGGGCAGAACTGCCTCGGTGGGTTTCTGAAACTATAAGTCTTTACTGGAATAGAAAGGTCTGTCTGTCATTTCAAACTACTGATCTTGGGGTTTGCAGCCCAACTTGTCACCACTATGCGACCAGGACTCCCTGAAGACTATATAGACATTTGCATATAGATATTTGTGATAAATATGATATAGACCATGAGATGAAGAATGAACACAATAGCTGCAACAGAGAGCTCAGGCATAAGAACTATCGTGAGGAAAGCACAGGACCTGGCAGTGTTTCATTCGGTTTTCTGCTGTGCATAGAGGTGCTAGGGGTCAGAAGTGATTGGATGAAGCCTACCAATAGCACATAGAGACCTAAAAATATTTAATCTATAGCATCAAGGAAATACAAAATTACTTTCGTCATGACACGTATGTTGCAAAAGACAATTTGTCTTAGATAATTTTTCTTGGTAAAAATCATAGTCATATAATAGTTACATAACATTTTTAGAATTACCATATAATAATAGTTACATAATAATTATAGTTACATAGCAATTTTTACAATATTAGAACAGAAAGATTTCTTTATAGATATTGACAGTTTAAATGACTGACTTCTTATGTGCAATACAAGGGAGTACCCTCCCCCCCCAAAAAATGGATTTTTTCAAAGCTATGTATTTAAATGTTTTACAAAGCACCTCAACATCTTCAAAGTACTCTCCATTACATTTAGCCCATTTTTCAAATCCACGATTCCATTCTGGGAAACATTTTTCAAACTCATCTGTTTGGATGGCTGACAGCCCCGCTTTTGTTTTTTTCTTCACCTCTTCTATAGTCAGCCTTGAAGTCCTGCCCTTTCACGTCCCTCTTCATTTGCAGAAGCGAAAAGAAGGCACATGGAGCGAGGTCAGGTGAGTAAGGTGTAGGAGCAAGAAAGGCATGTTATTTTTTGTCAAAAATTGGCGCACAGAGATGACTGTGAGAGCAGGTGCAAAGAAAGCTCCACCCAGCGGAGCTTTTATCCATTTTTGCGAGAGCGGTACTCTCATCTATATTCCTTTATTTTAACATTTTTCAGATTTACAGGTATATATGTGTCTTAGCCTAATGTCAATTTGCTCTCAACATCCAGGAGTCAATTAAAAGATAGAAAATTAGGAATGAAAGCAAAGAGGTCATGCCTTTTTCTTTTTCCTTTTTCCCCCTTACAAGGTGCCCTTCAAATCAGTATCACCCTAAGATCTTTTTCAATTCCCATACATTAGTAGAGAAAAACTTGGTAATGTCATGCATTTGAGTGAAAAAAAAGGTACGCTCACTTATTTCTTATTTTCTTCTGAATGAAATGGTGGGTCCGTCAGATGGCGTGAGATAAACAAGTGCTTTGTGCGGTGCCTTGTACAAAGAAAGTGCACACCACTACCTTGAAATGGCAGTCACGTTGTTGCTGATGGTGATTTGTGTGGGGCTGAGGAGCCTGGTGGTGTAGGAGTTATACATTGGGCTGCAACCTACCTGGTTGACAGTTCCTCGAGAGAAAGACTGGACTTTCTACTCCCTTAAAAAATTGCAGTCTCAGAAACCCACAGTGGGTTGCTATGACTCCATGGCAGTGAGTTGAGTTTGGGAACGTTCTATAAGGAGCCCTGCTGTTGAAGTGGATCGTGACTTGAGCGGTTAGTTGCAACATACGCAGTTAGAACTCACCAGCCCCACACCTCGGGAGATAAGAGGAGGCTTTCAGCTCCAATAAAAGTTTCCAAGCTTGGAAATCCTAAGGAGAAATTCTATTCTCTTTTGATGAGTGGGAATCGCCTCTACGACAAGGAGTTTAGTTGAAGACGTTCCACAAGGAGCCCCGGTGGTACAGAAGGTTCAGACCCACCAGCCACTCCTCAGTGGAAAGAGGACACGATGCTTCGATCAAGACTTACAGCTTTGAAAACCCTCATGAGCAACTCTCCTCTCGCAGCTGTCCTCTGTCCTATAGGATTGCTGTGCGGAAGAACCCACAGGACATGATTATCATTTTTTGTTTAAGTGTCATGCTTGGTCACCAAAATGCTAGATACCCAAGAAACATGGAAGCATCTATGGACTCCAAAACGTGTACATGCCTGTCTATGGAGGCATATCTTTTGCTGGTCAAGAAGTGAAAACAGATGTGACCTACCCAAACAGTGGACTAACAATCATGAATAACAATGCTCAAAGTACAGATAAGTACTAGAACACCGTTGAACCTCACACACACACACACACACACACACACACACAAAGTAAGTGCAAAATGTCCATAAAAGGCAAATCTAAACCGCCTGAAGCTGCTGGGGGAAAGGAAGAATAACGGAAAAGGTATATGAGAAATCTGAAGATCATGGTGGGCATGTTCTCAAATGCATTGGGATGGTGGTTATACAACTTTACACGTTTTTTAGGAATCATGAAATTTTGCACTTAAAATGAGTGGATTTTATGATATGTAAATGACACCTCAATGAAGCTATTTTCACAAAATGACGGACTTTAAACATCAGCACTAGTACTTGCCAGCTTTATGACCTTGAGCAAATCTCTGAACATCTCTAAGCTTGAGTACCTTTCACTGTAAAACAATGGTTAGCTGTCCCTTGGGATCAAGTCAGCCTATATAAATAAATGTTGGGCAAATAATGTCTAAAAAATGTGAGGTTTCTCAACAGCAACAACAAAAGAAATATTGTTTAAAAAGACCTTTACAACTCTAATGGGTGGATTGCAGAAATGAATGCCTGCTGACAGCTATCTATGTTGCTATCTAGCATTAAATAAAATAAAAATATCTTTTTTCACTCATTTTATTGGGGGCTCATGCAACTCTTATCACAATCCGTGCATGCATCCATTGGGTCAAGCACACCTGTACTCCTGTTGCCATCCTCATTCTCAAAACATTTTCCTCCCACGTGAGCCCTTAGGATAAGCTCATTTTTCCCCTCCTTCCCTGGCATGTCTCTCTCACGAACCCTTGATAATTTATAAACTATCATTTTTTTTTATGTGTTACACTGTCTGTAGTCTCCCTTCTCCCACTTTTCTGTTATCCATCCCCCAGGAAGGGGTTATATGTAGATCTTTGTAATCGGTTCCGCCTTTCTGCCCCACCTTTCCTTTGACCTTGTCTGTATGCTGATAGTTTTATTTCTGGCTTTTTTCTTTCAGTTCTTTCAGTTCTTTTCCATTGGTCTGAGTATCTGTCATTACTAATTGTGAGCTTCTTCCCTCTCCATATGAAGTTGGTAATTGGAATCACATTAAACTTGCATAGTGCCTTGGACAGAACTGACATCTTCACTATAGTGAGTCTTCCAATCCACAAGCATAGGGTATTCATCCATTTGTTGAGGTCACTATTTTTTTCTTGTAATAGTGTTCTGTAATTTTCCTCATATAAGTCTTTTTTTCTTTTAGTCAGGTATATCCCTAGATATTTCCATTTGTGCTTGGCTATTGTGAAGGGTACCACTTTTTTGATCTCCTCTTCTGTGATATTATCCCATGTGTATAGACTTCTGTTTGTTGATCTTGTATCCTGACACTCTGCCATACTCCTCTGCATCTAGTATTCCCCTTGTGGAGCTTTTGGGACTTTTCATATATAAAATCATATCATCTGTGAATAATGATAATTTCACCTCTTCTTTCCCCCAAGTGAATACCTTTGATGCCTCTTCTTTGCCTTATGCTGTTAGGTAAAACCTCCAGTATGATGTTAAAGAAGAGTGGGAACAAGGGGCATCCTTGTCGTGTCCCCACTTTCAGTGGGATTGTGTTTCTTTTCTCCATTTACTACCATGTTGACTATTGGTTTTTCACATATAGGTAGTATTATCTTGAGGAATTTTCCTTCCATTCCTATCCTATTCCTATCCTGTCCTATTCTGATGTTGTTCCTCTTTATAGTATCAGACATAGTTCTTAGGTTTTCTTCAGTTTCTCTGATGATCTGATTAGAGTTTTAATTGTGTTTGTTAAAAGCCTGCTGGGCTGTACTCTAAGTCACTGGTGCGATTCTCTGCCTCCTCCGGTAGGTTGGCATAGTCCATGAGTCTGCTATTGTTTTTTGCTATTTCGTCCCTAAGCTCTTATATTTCCCTTTGGTGTATGGTCTTTGTCCCCTCTATCATTTCATATTTTTATATTGTTTCCTTCATATTCTGTATGAGTCCAAGCAGCATTCTGAAATTTTTTTTCTGAAAATTTTTTTCTGAAATGTCTGCTTCCTCTGTGCATGTTGTTAGGACATCTTCTGCCATTACCTTTTGTTTCTCCTGGGTTTTTTATTGAGGTTTTTGGGGATGATTGCTGTTTGTGTTGCATTGTTTTAGAGGAGCCAGGTGCCATTTTCAAGGGAGTAGAAGAGCACTGGCTCTCTCTGGGAGACTTGTAGGAACGCTTCTTTGAACTGACTGCAACTAATTGCACTATGGACTTGGCCTACTACTCTATCCTCCTGTGGCTTCACTCTTTCCCTAGTCAACCAGTATTCTGGTATATGGAGGGCAAGTTGGATGATCCTCTCAGGGGATACTAGTTGGGTGAGTGTAGACCCTTGAGGATAGTGATCTCACAAGAAGTGGTGAAGGGGTGGCCCACGGTAGCTTGGGGTGTCACAGAGGGCAGGTGGGGATCCTTGCTGCAATGGGAGGGCCACAAAAGCTGGTGTGTTTCCTGCTTGGTGGAGAGCAACAAGAATAGTGGGAGGAATTGCCCTCATCAGGTAGATCGCTGCAGAGGTTCCCAAAGAGTGTTGACTGGGCTGCCTTAGGCTGTGTGAGGCACTATGGCAGGTGGGAGGAAGTTCCCTCAGTCATATGGGATCACAGAAAACAGGTAGAAGCAGTCCCCCAGCTATGTAAGCAGGATTTTCCATGAAGACGGTGGGTGGGATTTTCCCAGTCACATGTTAAGCACTGCAAAGGATGAGAAGAATTTACCCTGGAATAATTGGGTGGGATATCCCCTGGTGGAGGCTGGGCAGACTTTCCCCAGCTTTGGGTGATGCTGCAGAGGATGGAGCACTCTCAGTTGGATGGAGTGCAGACATAAATGCCCTAGGCTAAGGGGAGTGGTCTGGAGGCCAGCAATGGTCATATGAAAGAAAGGAGAAGAGGAAAACAAAGCTCAACTAAACTAAGCCCACTGAGACTGTGGTGGGAGAGAGAGAAGAAAGAAACAAAAGTAACATTATAGATGAAGCTCGATCCCTGACGGTGGGGCTGGAGGAGTTTAAGCCCTTCACTGAGGTGGTGACAAACTGTGGCTGTGTTGAGATAAAGCCCCTGTGCTGGCTCCTAATTATCCTGGCTCTGACCAGACAGTGGTAGGGCTAAGATCAAACCCTGGCTAACCTCTACTGCAGTAAGACAAAAGCCCCCAGATCCTCAAGACTTAGTGGATCTGTTCCTACTTATCTTTATGATGCTCCTCCTGCAACCCAGTAGCGTGGAAGTCCCCATTTTGTAACTCTCCTACACTGATTTCTGCAAAGTTCCTCTGGGATGTGTTACTCGGTTGTCGTCTTCCCAGAAGTTTCCCCCAAATTAAAACATCTTAAGAAGAAAGATGAGGAGGCATTGTCATTAACATGAGTTAGGTTGGAACTATACATATCTCATTTAATCTTTACATAATCTTGTGACCCAAGCAAGTGTATGGCCTCATTTTACAGGTAAAGAACAAGACTGGGAAAGGTTGATCACTTATCCAAGTCACTTGAATCCTGCAGGCCTCCAGCAGACAATGCTGATGACTTAAGACATATGCATGCTGACCTGACCTGCTATGAAGCATAGTTCTTGATCTGAATTCTAAAAGAAAAACATCTCTGTAGGGAGGGTGGATGTGTTTGGGCATTTAGTCAACTGACAGCATCATTTCCTCCAGTTGCCATTTTCATTTTTCTCTGTAGTTTAATTCTCATTTAACTCAAAGCATATCTCAGAGATGAATTAAATGTCATAGTAAAATGAGTCACATGAATCTTTAGTTTCCCAATGCATAGGAAAGCAATTCTTACACTATCCTACAGTCTACTGCGTGACTTGTAACATAGTGAAAATGTTTGAAATGTTGTGAGGATAACCAAAATGTAACGCAGAGACAGGAAAGGAGTATATGCTGAGTGAAAATGATATGGCTACAAACCTTCATTAAAACAAAGCAAAACACTAACATCCCCACCCCCACACACATAATCTTTGAGGCACAATAAAGCAATAAAGTGAAGTATAACTGGGCATAAGTGTATGGAGGATCAGGCCTCTGCTTCAGGGAGGAGTGTTTGTTAAAGTTATTGTTTTGTAATGGTGGAGAGAGAGAGCCTTTAAGAACAGAGTCCTTAAGAAATAGTCTGGGTGAGCCAAACTAACTTCATTGTACATTCTAAACCAGTACTATCAATTATAATATCACTCAGTCCTGAGAAGTTGTGTTTGCCAACACTGGTACTGCTTATGAAAATATTAATCTCTTCTCCTCAGGCAGAAATAATTGAAAATCAAATTTGACAATGCTATGAGCTATCCAAAAAGGAGTCTGAGATAGGGGTGAGGGTATTGAAAGATTAAACTACTGCTTCTCAATTGTATTTTCTTCTCTATTTTCCCCAATCATTTTCCCCATGTCTCTGATAATCAGTCTAGCCTTATTATCTTTAATTTCTCAAAGGGAGTTAAAGGAGAAAGGGTGGGGGTTAAGAAAGGAGTGAAAGAAGAGAAAGGACAGAAGGTCAGGTAGTGATGACTAAAGGAGAGAAAGAGCCCCAGGAAAGTGGGCCCAAGAGGTGAAATAAGAGAAGGGCTTCCTAGGGGAAGCCTGGAGAGAGCAAGGCAGAGAAAGCTGTCAGCCTTTTAGTAGAGGAACATCCTAGTGTCATAAGGTGTCAGGGTATGGCTAAGAAGGAGGTTACAAGTGCCTTGAAAACAGAAGGATTGAGAAACAAAGTCTTGGAGGAAACGCGAGGTTGCAGTCACTCTTGATGTTAGTAACCACCTTTCCCACAAAACCCATAGGAATCCCTCTGGACACACTTGGATACTTCATCCTCTGATGTACCCAAGGGTCTGCAGCAGTGTCAGGGAGAGGAAGGCCTCACCTGTATGACAGTAAAGTTGGTGTTTGTTCTAACCACTGGCTGGGAGTCTTTCTATGCATACGTTCCACTGATTGAGTCCCTGCCCACATCTGGAAAACATGCATGTCAGAGGAGAGCTCGGAGCCCTAGCATTTCCAGGGACTGGATATTTGGAAGTGGATCACAAGACCTTCCTTCTAAAGCATATTGGAGTTGACTGAAATCTTTTCAGTGAGCAGTTGAGTGACTTCAGCTCTGCACCTCCCAGGGACTCCGACGTGCATTTGTTTGTGTTGCTGTTAGCTTCTGTTCAGTTGGCCCCACCTCTTGGTGACACCATGCTGAGAGAGTGCTGAATCCTGCACCAGCCCCAATAGGGATTGCAGACCAGGCCATTTTGATCCACAGCATTTTTATTAACTGGGTTTAGGAGTAGGCCAGCAGATCTTGCTTCCTAATTCACCCACGTCTGGCAGCTCTGGTCTAAGCTATGTGGCATCATGGCAATGAGCAAGACTCCAATAGACAGATGAATGTACGGGTGCATTAACTGGGAAGGGAACTTGGATTTCCAGTATGGAAGATGAGAACGCCATGTTTCTCTAAGTGAGTCCCAAGTCATAGACAGACAGCCATTCAGGAAAATAATGCCCCCTTCTGAGCAACATCTGCCAGATGGCAAATTCAGTCTCAGGTTGTTCATTTCATCCTTCGAAATCTACTGCCCATTTGCCCCGACCATTAAGAATG